>JAUTBT010011690.1:0-23814 GCA_032361225.1 Lepetodrilus schrolli
CTCCTGCCCTAAACTGACAAGTCGTGATATAAGTGAAAGAATCTTGAAAGTGACTTAAAACCCCAATGCAAAAAAAAGAAAAGAAAAAAAACAACAGATTTTTATTTAAAACAAAACAACAAAACTATTAAATCCATATACCTACAGTGTATCTCTGATAATTCACACGGTCATTTGTACTGCAAATAAAAACAAATAACCCTCACAGCTCTCCATTTGATGTTATTACTTAGCACTACGGATGTTGCGGGTTTCCTCCTGCCCTAAAACTGACAAGTGAAAGAATCTTGAAAGCGACTTAAAACCAAAAAATTAGAAAAAAATAGATAAAATGTTATAGCAGTATCGTGAGGGGTATATGTGTTTTTATGCATCCTGTGTATGCATTAATCCATGCCCTGAGTGATTCTGCTACAACAAAGTTATCTTGCCACTATGTTTCCATCTGATTATTAAAGAATTAAAACATTTATTGAAAATGGATACTACTCAATTATTGTAAACATGATAGCTAGGATAGATGCCCCATCTTTGACTTTAGCCTGTTCAACTTTCATAATAAAAAACATGCAGCAAATGACATTGCATGAGCAAGTCACATGGTATAAAGTAAAATATTTACATAGGACATAAAAAAAGATATTCACATTATAAAATAACCCTGTATGACATTGTAAAATACTATCTACATCGTAATTGTTTCTACTCTTAACACTTTATTAAGTATTTTTGTTTGACGATCTGTTATTTTCAGGTAACCAAAGACAAAGGTAGTGAATTGGCCAGCAGTTTAAAAATAAGTTATATTGAAGCAAGTGCCAAAAATAGAACAAATGTCGACCAGGCCTTTTATGAACTGGTCCGAATAATCAGGTAAGAAAGCTGCCATGGCAGCCATATTGAAATTTCAACCTATTTTGGTTTCACCTCGAACTTTCTTCCTGCTGAACGAATCGGAATCACTTTCTGAAAAGGGCACCTGTGGATGTCTGTGATGGAAAGAACGTTAACAAATGCAGGATGTAGAAGTTCTCTAGGCAGTCAACATTGTGTACAAAAACAACATAGTTATATAAATTCATTTGAATTGCTTAACCCATTTCCTGCTAGATCATTGGTAATAAGATGAAATATTCCCACTTGGATATTAAGCAATAAATCACTCACTCACTCTTCCCTGTTGGATTAGGCACAGGCACTGTTCGTTAAGGCATCTTAAGTTGCCTCCAGCATGGAGAGAGTTAAATAAACCATATATTCCTTTTAACCCAGGTTTACTGCAACATTCAGCGCTATGGATGTTGCGGGTTTCCTCCTGCCCTAAACTAACAAGTCGTGATGTAAGTGAAAGAATCTTGAAGGCGACTTACAACCCCAATCAAAAACAAACAAAAAAATGGCTGTTCGGACTTGAAAGTATCTGAAAATGAAACTATTTTAGAGTTAGTCCAATTGTATATTAAACAAATACAACGATTTGCTTAAAATGCTTATGTATTATAGACTATGTACATGTGTCTTTTATGCTTAATCTATCTTTCTTCTCTCCCCATCTTTTCTTTCTCTTCTCTTGGAGCGGTTTTCAATTAAGTTGTAATAACTTGTAACCTATTCATTCATCTTGAATAAAATATGTTTAAACTAAAACCATCTCCATGCTGGAGGCAACCAGAGATTCCCTAAAGATCTTTGTGTCTAATCCAGCAGGGAGACGGTTTATTCAATGAGATTTTCTTTTTACTAATTTAAAAAGTTGCTTCTGAGGAATGATTTTTTTTCCCCCAGGAAATTCCAAGCAGAGGAGCAGCCTGCAGAGAAAACTGTTATCAGAAAGAAGAGGAAGTGTTTAATACTGTGATAGGATGTGTGTTGTCGTGAGCAGCTAGACTTAATAATGTTACCAGACAGACATCATGGATGCACACTCCATTCCCTGTTGCCATGGGAACTGTTGCTGCAGTAACTGTCAATGCTTGTGGTGCTTGAGCCTGGTTTCAGAGCAGCAGCAAAACAGAGACCACGATTCCTTGTTGCCATGGAGACCAGTGACATAGATTCTGACTGTCACGTACTTGATAATTGGTAATATCTACGTGTACTTTCAAATTTGAAGAAGATATTTTTTTGAACAGCAAGAATTCAACAGGGTTACATTTGCACATAATTTTGGAGAAGTACTTAAATACCTAGACTACAATAATTTTCTTAATTTTTAGTAATTTAGCACAACTTGTCGTGTTATTCAATTTTATAGTAAAGAATTAACATGATTAAGATGTTTGCTTATAAAATAGCAAATGAATATATTCCGGTATTAAGAGCATTTATTTTGAGTTGATATATTTTTTAATGTTCACTGATAGCAACTTATAGTGCTATTGTTACCAAAGATGTACAATGCCAGTGGAAATGAGATACTGTTTCTGCAAAACTAATTATTGAAAGGGAGTGCTTGCTTTCATTGTTAATGACTTTGTCTGCTTTTGAGTGAGCTTTTGAATGATATTTAGTATTGTTTTACTTGTTTTTTATTCATTGCATACTTTTTTTTAATGAGGACAATTGTTAAAAAATATTGTGTATTGAGGTTTAAAACATTTTGGGGATTTTTTTTCCTCCAAAACATAGTCATAAATATCCAGCACTATAATGAGTCATGTGTCCTTCGATCTGTAAATCCCTGCAGCATAAAATGTCACGTAAACCTAGTTTTGCAGGTTTGGCTGATTATGTATGACCTTTGATATCGTGAAAAAGGTTCCTCATATTTGATGCCTACACAATGTTTAAAAACATCACGCAACTATTTTTCCCCCTTCTTGCAAGTTTTTATGTCTTAATATTTTCTTTTCAATTTAGTGATTATGAATAATATTGAATTATGCTTTTACTTTGGGCGGGGAAAGGACAAGTGAATGCTTGATTCTGATTAGTCACCGATATGTCACAGATGATTGGAATGAACACTCAATTCTGATTGGTCATGTATCTTTAAATCACAGGTGAAAAATTGATTGATAATCACTTTTGATTTTGAACCTTCACTTAGGTTCTTCTATGATTTGCAAGCATTTCAATGAATTGGGTACTGTTCCAGATTCATGTGTTTTATAACAATGAAGTATGAAGCATTTATTATTACAGCAATGTAATCTATTTCTGACTTAATGCCACCGTCTCAAACTAATGCTTTCATATATTTATTTCCTGTCTAGTCTTCTTACGACTAGTATTTATAACCTCTTCAATATGCTTTCTCCTAATCCTTGAAATTCATTGGTATGGCAGTCGACGTGTCTACCTGATGACGAGGACATGATATAATCCCAACCTCTGTACATGTACACCCAGGTATGAACCACATATTTCAAGGAAGGAGGAAAGTGGACGAACGTGGGCTCAGCAAGGATACAAGACCTGGCACTGAGATCACAAAACTTTTTATTACGAAACCTTTTTGACTACAGTGTCGTGCTGTGTTGTTCACAAATTCCATATGTAAAATTTGAGCTTGAGCGTGAAATCATACTCAAAATGTTTAATAATCTCGAGGTTGCAAAACTTTTTGGAGCAATTTCATTCTCAACTCCCCGTTTGTGCTGGAATCCAAATGCGAGGCGAGCATGAAATCTTGTTCAAACAAGTGCAGACCCTAAGCGGTTCAGAAAGGAGCTATGTTAATTATTATTCAGTCCTTCCACTCAGGGCAACCACAATGTGAATGTACGATTCACAATGTATTTCATCCCTGCAGGTGATGTTGTATATTATCCTGCATATTTGCATGTTTTAATGTATTATACTTTCAGGCTTCTGTAATGGATGCCTAAAGCTGGAATCGTTATTATCGTGATAAGACAAACTGAAGCTTTACCATGGCAGTAAGCCATTTTCTACCCATTCCATTAAAAATAAGGACATTTGTAATTACATGTATACGAGCGAGAAGACATGGAGGTCATTTTGTGATAAGAAATATTTCATTTTAAGAGTAGAATTTTTAACTTTTTGTTTATCGTTTTTGACTGTAAATGTTCTTATTGATATTGTGTCTGCATGCATTTGAATGTTATTCAGGTTACGAGTGTATCCGATTGAAACCTGCTGGTTCGAGCCATCCCATGATGCACTGCTTCATGTAATATACTGCACTTATGTTTCAGCAGTCAATACATGCAGGATGTTTGAATTTTCTATTTTTATTTTTGATAATAACTGGATGAGTATCTCAGCAGTGGGAGTGGGAGCAATTTTTATACCGTATACGTGTTCAATTCCACAAATCTCGGAAGATTTTTAAATAATTGTGTCGCACCTTTTTGTTCAAAATTCCCAAGATGCCACTAGAATTAGTTTTATTCTCAGATCTCAGATCAGCATGATTATAATGAACAGAATAAATTTGGTACTTTTTTAAAATCTTGAATTACAGCAATAAGGCCATAGTTATTTGATTCCATGGTTTACGGATCTGCAGATCCAATTTTTACCACTTTTGAAAATAAAAATAATTGTTGTTATATTCAGCCGACAGTGAATGAGTGTTTTTCGTATTTATCATCGCAGCAGGAATATTTCACCCATATGTGCCAACTCTGCTGACAGTGTACTAGTTTTTAGAAAATTATGATAAAAAATGGTGTAGGAATAAAGCATATTAACCACAATTGGACAAAGACTGGCAGACAATGGTTTTGAAGTCAATTTGATTGCTTACTGGTAAATATTGACAAGCAGTTCTTTCAAAATAATTGTGCATTCAAATCTGAACAATTTATATGCACTGATGTGTATATTTATATGCACAGTTATTGACAATTACATTTATTTTAGGTCAACCGACCATTCATAATCTCCAATTAATATTATTTTTATTTACTGACTGGCAAAAATATAAAACATTTATTTATATTTTCGACCACCCAAGCCAAAATTATGACAGAAAATTCCGTAAACCAGGAAATCAAATAACGGCCTAAAGAAAAAAATATAATAAAATTCAGACAAGGTATTTGCTGCTTTGGAATTTTGAATTATTGAGAATAATATTTAAGAACTTTATGAATATCATGTGATAAATAGATAAGAGTAGTATACTCCATACATTTCCAACACATTCTCTGTGATAATGAGTTGGCCTGCCAAATGTTCTCTCTATTATTTAAGCCACAAGCAATTGCTACTAACTCATTTAAATTCAATAATATTTGGTCAACTTTTCATAGTATTGGAAACAAATAAGGCCTTCAAATAATAGGACATGTATCTCGAAAGAATATTTCCCGGTCTCGATATAGATATGTCCCAGTTTTGACTTTCAAATGATGAGTAATATTTCTGCATGGTTATGCTGCATATATAGTTGAAGCTGTCGCACACATGTCGTAAGTTGTTTTGCTTGTATCCAACACTTGTATGATATGCTGGCCATATTGCAGAATCTGCTTGGGTATATTATCCAACATGCAATTCTGCAACTTTATTGAAATTCAAGTTACTGCCAATTTTGCATTACCACTTTCATTACTTTATTTTTCTGTTCAAATGACAACAATGAGAAAACAATCTATTTGAATTATAGGATTATTTTTTTTTTTTCATTTGCACTTTGCAAAACTAAAATTACTGTAAACTATGAATCTAGTCTGCATATGACTCACTGAAGGAAAATTAATACCTTTTTAAAAATCTGTCGTATACCAGATACATTTCAATGGGTTATAGTCATAACGCCACCACTGCAAAACAGCACCAATTTCTGCTAGCAAAAACAGCAACATGACATGAAAACAGCACCATACCATACCAGTAATAAAATATTATATACTCTATGTAAAGTTCTTAAAATTAGATTTGATATATGTACTGAGTGTATTATTATGTTATGAATCGCTTGTATGCTTTGAAAACCATTGTATACCACAAAATCAACTACTAGTATTTGAATAAGTGAAAATACTGGTATTGTATAAGTGAATAATACAAATACTAGTTGGCATATGTTTATGAGCAATCTGAGAAAAGCAGTTCATATTGAAAAATGATAAGGAATATTTGCATGGTCATACTTTACTTTGACCATTGTTTTGGTGCTGTTTTCACGAACTTATGGTGCCATTTGCACCAATTCATTATTCTGTTTTCGCCAAAATGGTGACATTTGCAGTGACCACCGTTTTGGCGTACATTCATTTCAGCTAGATTTAAATCATTATTATTTTGGCTGCAATTCTATACTCCGCCATGTTGATTCAATGTGGTAAAAGAATTTTTTTAAATCATCACACTTTTCGTGTTTTTCATTGTCATGCTGGAGGCATCCCAATATGTCCTACTGAGCAGCAATTTTGATGAATATGTTAAAATTGCACAAAATGCTATTAATGAAATACATTCATATTTGTCTTCATCCATGCATGTTTCTGAAATTCATTCAACATGAATCATAATACCTGTGTATTCAGCTTACATTATTTAATTAATGGCATGCATGTTTGGTTACATTTAGAGAAAGATTGATAGTTGTTTGATGAACTATAGTCATGTTTGTCTGGATTTGCGAGCATATAATATTTGTTTTACCATGAATTGCTTAGGAAATATGAATACTAGGTTTAATTTTGTACCAAATTTTGTTTTAGTTAATCTTGTTTTTCTCACAAAAAAACCAACACAATTAGTAATTTATTTTTGGAAAATACGAACCAGATCCAAAGTTCGGAGTTACATTTCTCATATTGTTTAATACTTTGGTGGCCTTATACATTTAAATATTAAAGCCTTCTACAAACAGTTATTCACTGCAATGGTTTATTTATCCTAATGTTATTCAAGAATACGATTGGTTTGTTTTTCAAAAGTACGAAAGAAGAAAATGTCTCAGTTGCCCAATATAGCAAGGAAAGTCTGAATTTTGTCGTTTAAAGATTTGTTATGGATGTTGTTTTATATTAATTATTTTTGTTTATTTTAAGTATGCTTGATTGCATTTGTGGTTTTGTAATGAGAACAAATATGTATTGGGTCTACCTATTTCTAGAATGACATTAAACTTCTGTGGAGTACACTACCATCAGAATTTAAGGGAACGATGATATTGATATATTTATAGTAATTTCAAATGTGGACACACAAAGTGATATATCTAAAAATATAAGACAAGTAATTGTAATGAAATTTACAATACATGCGAAAAAATGCACGGGCAATACTAATCTGGCACGTGTTGTCTCTTTGGGTTGTGCAACGGTGGTACTTATCAGTTACTTCCATTTGAATGAAAACAAAACAAATCTAATATAATTATGCGTTCCCATAATTTTTGACGGTAGTATAGTTATATCTCTAGAAAGTATAATCTTTTCGCTAAATGGTTGCAATTTTATATTTTTATGAATGTCAGAATGTGTTCATTATATGGTTAATATTATAATTAACTTAGTTACGTTGCTGTCTGCAATTAATTAATTACCCGACTGAAAACAATATCAGGACGGAGAGAGTATCCCCATTGCTGTTATTCCCCAAAGAAGGCTAGCGACACCAGTGAATAAAATTATTTCACTTTAATTTTCTTTTTCTATATACTTTGCCATGTATCTTCATATTCTTATATACTTTTGTATCTTCACACATTTACAATGTTGTATTCACATGTAAGAATAGTTTCACTGGAGACTAGTGTACAAGCTACTCGTCATAGGGCCCAGACATGAGTTTCATTGTGTTGGCAGTCCTTATGTAAACCAAAACTGTAGTCATGACCTGGGTATTGTTTTTGTGAAGCTCTCATATCTACGAGACTACAACCACTCTCGTAGCGATCTCTTATACGTGGTGATTGGACACGACCAGAATGTCTCATAGTGGATAAGAGATATTCGAGAAACGATACCCTGCTGTATAGTAAAACCATGTCGTACGCCTAGATTTCCGCCTAATAAAAGAAGAATCGTGTTGGCAGTATGTAAATCGAGACTTTTAGTCATGACCTGGACTCTCCTGTATGAAATGAGTGTAACTTTTAAGGCATACAATCACGGATTAAATTGTCGTTTTGGACCGAATTGGAGTTTAAAAGTACATGCACTTAGCATATAGATCACTTTTGTACCTCCAAATATCTTTTCACCGCTGTAGGTAAAATTCCATTGCAGTTATACATTTCTGGTAAAACCTGAATAATCAGTTGGTAATGTACTGTAATATTTAAATTTTCTAGTCTAATACACTAAGGGGGATAACTCTAATCATTGAATATGGTCAAAATAACCTTTCACGACTACTGGTACCAATAAAACTACATAACAACACATATTAAAAAATAATAAAATATTGAAAACCAGTGGGATATGCAGAAAATGTAGCTGGTTACCTAATATACTTACACATCAAGTGTACATACTTTCATGTAAAAGTACGTTTGACCATGAAATATGTAAACAAACCCATGATTGTATGCCTTTAAGGCAATATTAATTACAACCATAGCAATGGTGTAGTCTGTGGCCAAGGATTGAGGTACGGTTGCCATAGAGTTGCACCATTTCATACACACAGCCCTGCTGTATAGTAAAACAAATGCACCATCACAGGCCTGGATATATTATTACTTTAGGATACAAGGTAAATAAAGTCTTTCAATGGTGTCCAAGACAATGTACTACATTTGTTTATACTAGTAAACTTTTTCCACATTTTGTACGATGTATATCGGCTATAACAGAGGTAGGAAGTAGGAGAATCTAACATCGGTGACAGGGACAATTATAAACTTTCTTCATTTTTATATATACCAGCATCTATGTTACAATGGTTACAGTGATATTTTTCTTCGTATTGTAATTAAATGTGTAATTGAGCATTATTTTGAAATTTTATCTTGTTTATGACACAGATTTTGTAAATAAAAACCACTAAGAATATATTGTACGTCTTAAGTCTTCATTCATCGTATTGAAATGTTAGTTGTATTCAAAGCTTGTGTATTGCTTTCCTCATGTGCCATTTTCAAACTTGTGGCTGTTGGTTTTCAGTCATAGCAGAAACTTGTAATACTTGTAGCTGTTTAAGTAAATCTGTGAGCATTGCTGTTTTTTAGATTAAAAAATTATAAATTTTGGAATTGGTGTTTAGAGCCACTTTCAAGATTCTTTCACTTATATCACGGCTTGTCCGTAGCTGGTACTAAAAAGACCAAGGATGATAACTGCATTGCCACTCTACAGACAGTGTATCCTATCAATATCGCGTTGGAAAGGTAACTTTCGCAAACATTGATACTGGGGCCCCCGGTGCGGAATTTGAACCTGGAACCTTTGGCTCCGAAGTCCAACATTTTACCACTGCGCTACCACCCGCCCCGCATTGCCTGTTTATGGATCCGACGACCCGCTTTTTCCACTTTGGAAAATAAAGATTATTATTATTATTATTATTATACTAGCGTTTAGAAAATTATAATAATACATGGTAATGGAACAAGTTATATACAGTTCTATCATCGGACAAACTCTGGTAGGCAATGATGGTTGACATATAGTTGAAGCCAATTTGATTGTTTACTGGTAAATATGCATAACAAAGGTCTAATTTATAACAAGCAGTTCTTTGAAAATATAGCAATTATTTACAATTATACTGATAAATTATATTTATTTTTCTGTCAGCCAACCATTCATAATCTCCAATTAATATTTTTATATTGGACCTGACCGACTGGCCAAACTATCAAATTATATTTATTTATATTTTCGACTGCCTTTGCCAAAATTAACACAGAAAAACCTGTAAACCGGGGAATCAAATAACTAGAGCCTAATAATATTGTGGTGAATGACAAAAGCCTGAGGCGACTTGACTAATTCATGAATTACTCAAGATTTCGACATAATTACAGGAAGTAAGCGATTACAGTAGTAATCAGTTTATGGTTGAAAGACCGCCTGCAACAACTGGCATGGTCAGGCCGCAAAGTTACAAAATTTTCCAGAAACACTTAAAATAAGTGAAATACTGGTCGCCAAATGCAAAATTATGTCGCCATGGCTCCCAAATTAGTCGCTAAATTGAGCCCTGATGGTACAACCCACAACCATTCGTCCAATTGGGGACGATAACTTCTACAATGCACTATATATAGATCCTGAAATTATTGTGAAAACTGCAAGATAGTGACCAGTTGCATTGATTTAAATATGCATTATTAATGTACTAAGGATGTGGCCATATCTGGCTGAAATACTGATAAAAGTAATCACTTTGAAGAAATCTCACTTCCAAGCATATGAAAGCATTCTCCACTATGGAGCAATGCAACTGACTGGCAGAATGTGCAATGTTAAACCTTCAGTTATGTAGCTGGATGTGCTAATTGTTGAATGTAGCATACATGATGATGATAAGAATATAATATTAATAACAAAAACATCTGATAGATAGTTTGGTTTATTATGTTTAACTGACATAAGGAATCGTGTTTAAATACACTAAAGATTCTGACGAAAAAACAACTGAATGACAGTGAATAAAATCTATTTCTGACAATTGTGATTAGATTTCTAGCATGTAGATTGTGAAGTAAGATGTACAATACCAATAGTATATTTTATAAACTTCTAAATATGAAATATACTTTTATGGAAATCAGTTTTCAGTCTACAAGAAGCACATCCTAAAATGTTTGAATCGTCCAAAATGTATTTCGTTGATGCACCCATGAATTATCATAATGAAACTATTCATATACATGAACCAATTGAATGCATTAAAACGCATTTCATACATTAATGCAATCTTAAATAATTGTATTTGCAATAACGACTTAACAGAATGTTTTATACCAAAGTTGTAACAAGGGAGATAATCTAAGCAGATGTTGGCTTGAAGGCTTTCTTCTGCGACAGGTTGATTTTGTCTCCCATGCTCAGTGCCATACCCTGAAAATAGTCAAATTTACACGTGATAATATATACTAAAAAAATTTAAGGCCTCCAGATACTCTTCAAGAACTTGCAGACACATTGGAAGAAGAATGGCACCAAATTCCTTAAGCTGAGTTCCGAGATATGGTAGAAAGCTTCTCCAGAAAATATCTGTTGCCCCGTAATTAATTTTGTTGTGTGTATATATATATATATATATATACACAAAAGATTATTAAGCCTTACTACTCTTTGAAAGTTTGAAGGGGAGGCTACTCTAGTCATCTACACATTTTATTATCCAATAACTGCACTCAGTGGCTGTGAACGGTGGAGAATGCTCTGCGATAAGCATTTTGCTGATATTAAACACACTGTTTAGTTTGCCATGAGGCTTGCTTGCAATTATCCATCTATCTACTCCTACAAAAGGTATCTTTCATGATATATTTGTTTGCAAACATTTGCGAGATTTCTCGACAGTTTGAAGTTATTGAATGCAGCCCAGATTTGCTTACGGACCTGACTCTTGGCTCTGATTCTGATGTGTCCTTGCACAGTGGCGTCTTTCCCTAGATGGGATGGCCTCTCTATGCTCAGGTTGGCCAACACATCTTCACCGAAGATGGACCGGGCGTACAGGTTGGCAGCCATAAAGCCGCAGTCTCCAGAGAGAGCCTAATGTATTGGGAGGAAAAAAAGCCATCTATTATTATTTACTGTGTTTATTATAAACAAGACTTGCAATCAATATGGGTGACCATGTGCAAGTGAGATGATAAGAGTTTTTCATTGTTCACGATTCTACAATGTCTAGTGAGAACTTTGTTGTTTAAAGTGGCAAGATCATCTTTGTATGAAATATTACATATTTCAAAAGGATTGTAAAATATTTTCTACATAATGTTATTAACTAAGGGGGAAAGGAGTGTCGGTGGAAATATAGTTGTATCAGAATATGTAATAACCCTGATAGTGATACTTGCATCTGTAATAAAATTGTTATCTATCTCTCTATATATCTATCTAAGGAGGAGGTGAAGGAAGGATAGAGAGAACACACACACACACACACACACACACACACACATGCACAGTCTAAGAGAAAGACAAGTGAGGATAGAAACATAGGGGGAGAGAGAGAAGACACAGGCTGTGAGACACAGGCAGTGAGTATAGAATGCAACGTCACTGCGGGAATCTTTCACCCATTTACGTCTAATAGAAATTTGACGAGATCACATGAATATTTAAAGCCATACAATCACATATATTTATGCTCGTTTTGGACTAGTTCATAGCTATAACTGCAAAGTACATACACTCCAAACCTCCGTACACAGCTGTATGGTAGAAAAATTCCACTGCAATCCCCTGATAATGGAATTTTGCTTGAATCTCCAGGATGAACTTCCGGAAATGTAACCTGCATATGCTCATATATAATTTTGCCTATAAGTTAAAGAAATAAGGGGACATAACATTTCCCTTGTTTTTTTTTGATTTAGTGATCGGCTGCGATTTATAGTCAATAAATATTAAAACATTGATAACCAGTGGAACATGAGAAAGAAGTAGCTGGATGTATAAAGCACTTGTGCAGTCAAATCAGATATATTTTCAGGTAAAACTTCGTCATACCACTATGTAGGTCAACTATCTGTGATTGTATGCCTTTAAAATATAATAAAACAAAACAAAACAAAACAAAACAAAACAAAAACAAAAACAAAAAGCTTAGCTTTAAAGAAACAAAGACAACAACAGGGGCTTGATCCACAAAGTTATCTATCTTCACAATCAATTGTAAACCGATCATAAGCTGAGCATGGTGGTAGCCATCCTCATCTTACAACAGGTTTTCAACTGATTGCAGCTCCGTGGATCTAGCCCCTGTTCCACAGAACGATCGTAGTGCTATGCGAGTCATAACTCCGTAGCAACTCCATGTTAACATATAGAGAGTTACAACTCTTGTAATGTCACGATCGTTCTGTGGAACGGCCGCCAGGGCCACAGAAGATCAGAAAGACAGAGATATAGAGAGGTCCAAGTCTGCATGCACAGAGGGGGGGGGCATGCTGAGGTGAACGGTAACGAAGACTTGGACTTGCATTGGCGTCGGGCACCTTCTCGGGTGCCAGGCACTTCATGTTGGTGGTCCTCATGATGTGGTCCAGGTACTCGTGGAGCTCCACGATGTTGGTGTTGACGGCCACCTTGTTCTCCCACTCAAACTCCGCCCACATCTGGCGGAACTCTGAGTCGGAGCACCCCGCCGACACAATGTAGTCCATGATGTCGATGTGGATGTCGTTCAGGACCACGCAGTTCCGGTCACTGCCCGCCCCGGAGATGTCGTACACTAGGAGGACAATCATTTGTAAAATTGTACTCGGATTCGTGGAAAGCATAAGCCAGTTCCAATACGTGCAGAATATGCATGCGCATGTCAAAGCACACATAGTATAGTTTACTACCATTAAAATGATTATAAAAACCACCAGAATACTATACAATGGTTGTAACAAACACATAGATGCTAAAAATAGATGAATACCAAGCATTATTAGCACTACAGTGCCTTCGACAGTCGTTCATGTATTTTTACCTTTGACACGTGCACGAGCCAGACTATTTATTTGTAAATGCTGCATGTATCAAACCATTAGTCTTTCTACTGTATAACTTTGAATTTGCTTTACTGACTGAACGGGGAGTGATATTTGCACTTAATTTGGCTTACAATCAATTGTAGCTACATGTACTCTGAGCAACCAGGCTCTGTAGTCCCAAGTTAAAAGTCAGTGCTTGGAACTTTGAAATCTTTTGCTGTGTCTTATGCTTATATATGACACATGTCCAAAAAGTCAACTTATCGTAATTACCCTAATAATTCGAACATGAGTAAATAATTAAATTTGTAGCTGTTCGATTTATAGGAAAATACAAAAATTTGAAATGATCTGTGTTCATATAATTAGGGACAACCAAATTAAAGTACAAAATATGGTTGTAAATGAAATAGTATTTAATACTGGATTTTTTTAAATAAATACATTATTTTAAAATTGTTTTGAAAAAAAGATTGTGTACAAATAATTAGAAAATTATGATTTTAAAAACTGGTCATGTTAGTATTTTTAGGGTTTGATTTTTTTTTTGTGTGTGATTAATTTAGGTGTTCGAACTATTAGAGGGTTAGAATTATTAGGGCAATTACGGTATTAGCTGCTATATGAAACATGTTCTTTATCATCAGAATGGTATCCTAAATTCTGCTTTGTCAAGTATACAGTTTGGAAGATACATACCAAATCATCACATTTCAAAGAGAATTAGATATCATATCTCCCAAACACAACAGAGAGATTATTAGACTATTCCAACATTTTTGGCTGAGAACGACCTACCTATATTTCCAAAGATGATTCCATTCTCGGTTGAAGCGACCTTGACATTGGCCTTGATGTTGCAGAAGTCGTGAGGGGCCATCGTCAATGGCTGAGGCTTCTCTACAAGTTTGAGGTCACCTGAAGCACAATATCCAAATATTTCATGGAGATCTTGTTGATGTAGCAAAAGATCATAACTATGAAGATGTTTCTTGAATAACTGAATTGAAAAAAATAATGTGTTTGTGATTTGGGAGTTTAGAGCCGTTTTCCACATTCTTTCACTTATACCACGGCTTGTCAGTTTAGGGCAGGAGGAAACCAATAACAATCGTAGACCTAAATGTTGTACACCTGTGAGCACTGGCTGGCACTGACAGATCAAGTATGATAACAGCAGTGCCATGGTACAGACAGCGCATCTAACAGTTGAACTCTGATGGACTACTATCAGGAAAATATTTTCCTTTATCTTTATAAGATGGTAATTAACTGTAAAATACTGTACAATAGTGTCTCAAACCTCTTCTAGGCCCCACACTGCTAAGATTAAAATTAAGGTTACCTTCAACTTACACATTCGCGTTACACCTTTTGAGTTACACCTTAAAGTTAGAGTTACACCTTAAAGTTAGAGTTACACCTTTGAGTTACACCTTAAAGTTAGAGTTACACCTTCTAGTTAAAGTTACACCTTTGAGTTACACCTTAGAGTTAAAGTTACACATTCGAGTTACACCTTAAAGTTAAAGTTACACCTTAGAGTTACACCTTAAAGTTAGAGTTACATCTTTGAGTTACACCTTAAAGTTAGAGTTGCACCTTAAAGTTAGAGTTACACCTTTCATACAGAGGAGCCCTGTCTTCTGGGCACAGACAGACAAGCTATTTCTTGTGTATTTTTACAGCAGCAAGAAGAAAGCGTTCCCCACCTAGAGTGGCCAGCTCCACAGTGAGGTTCTGCAGCGTGTCCGAGGTCTGGTTGACCACCAGCACGTCCAGGACGATGTCGTACTGGTTGACGTTGACGTAGGCCTCAGCGTACACAGGGTCCGAGAATCCCGTCAGTTGAGTCACCTGACCGGCAGGAAATGCATAGAGTATGCAGTTTGTCAATCACAATGATAGCATTGTAATTGTATGTATATACAGACCAATCTTAAACTTTCTAGCGCCTTAACTGGCAGCTTTGGTTGTATACTCCCCAGGGTGTTGAGTTGAGAAGGTGAAATGAGTAAACATTGATACATTGACCGCGGTATTAATGTAACGCTATCAGCATGCTTCTTGATTTGAAGTATATTTTAATATAATTTTTAAACATGACACTTGTGGTGCAGGGATTGGGTACCAGGTAGGATGTGATGGTAATGTAAATGCTTAACCTCTTGTGCCGTAAAACAGCAGCTTTGGTTGCATACTTCCCATGGTGTTGAGATTTGAAATGGGTGCACACAGATCCATATTTGGAAGATTTGTACATCTCGATTGTTGCAGTGAATCACTGTAGGTAAATTGTCATTATTATTATCAGCATCATTGTAGTTTATCGTGTTACCTTGTTGAGCTTACTGCCCAGGAGTGGGTCGACGTCCTTCTTGCCTGTCATGCCAAGGGCTTGAGAAAGAGTCAGCTCAAAGACATTCTAAACGGAAAAATGCCTGATGTATACACCATTACTGCATCAGTAGTCCAAAGGGACACAACTCTCATTCATTAAACCAGGAATCCATTTGTTATCAAAGGTGGATGCAATTTGGATTATTTTGTAAATTTAATTCCTAGCAAATACATACTTTGACCCACTTCTAACTTATTTAAGCAAATTGTTTTCTATGTGAAGCATCTCAGAAATATTCATGGATACATAACTAAACATGCTGTAATAATTTTATATAATAAATATCCCTCATGAATCTACATTTTTCAATAAATGATTGTCACTGCCTAATGTCAGAACAGTGCCTGTAATCCAAATGTTTCACGACATAGTTACCTCCCCTGCTCCAAGGTCACTTCTGCTGATAAGTTGGGTGAAGGAAATGGGATCATCAGCCTGGATCTTTACAACCTTCTTCTGAGCAGCCTGGAAATAAAGTGTTTATGCATAATTACTGTCATTAATATTTATTCAGTATCTTTTCGCATCTGGGAAAATCTATGTACCAGTTGACTGCAGAATACAGTGGTCTTCAGGTAGCAAGCCTGCATCGTAACCTGGAGGTCCCGGGTTCCAACCTAGCTCATGCCATCGTGTAGCACTCTCGAGCAAAGCTTTACCAAGTTGGTATTAATTGCATCCAATCTTTTTCATGGCGAATAAAATATGCATAAATAAACCCTCTCCATGCTGCAGGCAACCAGAGATGCATTAAAGAGCATTACCTGTGTCTAATCCAGCCGGGAGAGGGTGAAACTAAACAAATACCAATACTGTTACCTCTTGCTGTAACCGCTCCTCTTCTATCTTGGCGGCCAGCATCATGGACAGAGACTGGCGACAGTCGACACTGAAGATCTCGGTCATCAGACCAGAGCGGTCGGCTACCACGCGCAGACACATGGCGATACGATCAACGTCGTCGTCTGTGATTGGCTGTGAGGGAGAAATATAGATGGATGAAAATACATTCTGCATAGGTTCAATTTAGCTCACATTGACAGTGCCACATGTTTGTATTTCCACTTCTCATTATATGAATGTCATCGAGACCACCCACTTCATATCTCAATGAACTCAACACTCGGTTAAAGAGCAAAACCATTTTTTAAGTGGTCTTGGTTGATATATATGTTAGTCAATCTCTAAAATCAGGCAATGTGTAAAATGTTTTAAACATTCAGTGACTTTCTTTCCACTCAGACAATTTTTAAAATGCCTGAAATGATAAAATGACTCCCCTTACTTGACAGATTGGCTGGCGTGAGTTTGTTGAAAGGAAATGAAGATAATGTATACATTTTTAGAGGTATTCACACAATTCTGTTTTAATACATATAAAAATATATGCAATCCTGTGTGAATATCTACAAAAAAACGTACGCATTATCTTCAATTATTTTCATCAAACTGACTAGCTGAACCGTCTGAAAGTGGTATATCACTGAAAATATCCCAGTTAAGGAAATGCATTGTTAACATACAACATAAAAAGGCATACAATCATCCATATATATTCACTTATTTATTAATGCACGGTCTGTCAGTACCAGCCAACTTTTACTGCTACGGATGGTGTAGGTTTCCTCCTTCCCTGAACTAACATGCCGTGATATACGTGAAATAATCTTAAAAGCGGCGTTTAGCCCCAATAAAAAAAAAGAAGAAGTTATTAATGAACAACGTAGTATATAACGCACATACCAGTCAATCCAATCAAACAATCAACCCGTCAGGATCAGTATGTCTATATTGACACCGTGGAGTCATTGACATGAAGCCAGATATTGACAAATACACGCGTATATTTTGCAAACCTGATTAAACGTAGATCTATATGATCTATAGGATTACGAGAAAGTCGGCATTAATATACGCCATAGCCTGATAACATGTTAGCCGTCAGCGTATTAATTAGCTTCGAGTCGTAACGAGTCATTGGAAGCTTAACAGTTAAAACAGACATCTTCAAGAACAGGTCTTATTAAGATATCGATATTTTTCATAAATCATTCTCTGAATAATCCATATTCAATTATTTGATTGGGTTTTTCAAAGACATATAATATCCACATCCTATTTAGTAATGTCCGTATTACAATTGTTGTTTCTCTGTATTGTTCAATAATTGGACTCGATGTAAGACATAATCTGATTTGTCATAGATATGTTGCAGAGCGAGGTCAATGGTGACGTGTTGAAGTAACCCTGATTCTAGTATGCTGAAAAAGAATACAAAAAGATACAAGGAACAGGAAATTATGGTGTGGTTAGGAATTTTTTTCGACATAATTTAGTTGTCTGACGTACCGAACATCCTTTCTATCTGCCCTGGAGACATGTCAGGTTTTTGTCTCGCTTATGCCTTAGAAACACCCTTTAATATGACAGCCCATTCCGGACACGTTTGTAATCTGAAAAATTGACAATATCTTTTTATTTTGATTCATTTTCTTCTTCTTCTTCTTCATTTTCGTCTTCTTCTTCTTCATCTTCCTATTCTTCTTCTTCGTCTTATTCCTCTTTTTTCTTTTTTCTTCTTCTTCTTCTTCTTCCTCTTTTTCTTCTTCTTCTTCTTCTTCCTCTTCTCCTTCCTCTTCGTCTTCTTCTTCGTCTTCCTCTTCTTCTTCTTCTTCTTCTTCTTCTTCTTCCCTTTCTTCTTATTCTTCGTCTTCTTCTTATATACCAGGTATATCATTATTTCGACTACATATTACCATTATTTCGATTACCTTGGTATTCGATTAGAAAGAAGAAAGGAAGTATCCTTACTTGGTGAAGCACAAATATATTAAACAGCGAGATTAATAACAGAGAAATGGCTTACTCCAAAATGTAGCATGTTTGGGCTTTCGTAGATGTACGAACTTCAATCTATTGTATTGATTTTACAGCCAGCTTAGAGTAGCTCACTTTTCAAAGTCACTGTAAACATGTCTGTGACGCAAACGCATCTCAATGGAATAGGGTTTAACCATCCATATGTCAATCTTGAGCTAAACATGCCGAGCGCATGTGGTTTTCTTTCACTCGTGATCACCTTACGAAATAAATGGCACACATGGTTTAAAACGCATTTTATTTCTCAGAACGTAGAAGTTGAAGGGAATGAGTACACATACAACGACCTGACAAGCATAGTATTATTGCTAGAACAAGTTCAGTTTGTTTATAATGTTGTAGAAAAACAGTTATTAAATAATGAATTAAGCTTCACTGTGCTGATATTATCAACTATCAACTATTATATATCAACTGTAATATGGACATGTATTGGTTTGAATGTCAATTTCGACAATCGATGTGCAATTTTAAATTGTACCGATCTTTGCCAAGGCACTAGAGTTCTTTGTATTATCAGGATGCAAATCAGATTGTGAAATATCTCATTGGAAACTAGATTTTGCCAAAAAAGATCTCCCATTCAGAGGTTTTGTGACAATAGACGTTCTGTAATGGTATGACGGAATTGCAACCAAAATACCAGATATAAACAGATAAGACGTGCATTAGACCAATCCTTTTCGGTTTTCACTTGCTCAGGAAACGTTTCCAAATTGTAGACTAGACGGCGGACTGTGTCCATCGGTTCATTTCCCGCTTCTCTACGACGCTGAGCAAGATATAGCGAAAGTTAAGTTGATAGCAGTACTCGGCTGGCTAATCTGTTAAACTGAAATAATATGTAATTACTGTCAGTTAGTACAAACTCGTTGTAACATCAGTGAAATACACGGCATCGCGCTTATTTCGTTTTCTATGTTGCTTCAAACCTAAGCATTAATCGGTATACGATCCTCGAAACACCGATCATTTATGCCTACTTAACAATTTGATCATTGGGATTTCGAGGATGCCGGCATATATACGCAAACGCAATTAAATTAGCATCACGATCTTTGTATATTTATGAACAATTATTGGAGCTTAAATTTCACTTTCTTTGTATTGGGGATTGTTCGATTGATCTTATAATTAAATTTAGAAGCAATTAACCGAAAATATCGCCACGATACGTATTCTCGTAGATTGAGGATGGGACATTCTAGGTTATCCAGTATTTCACTTTCTGAGTACTAATATTGAAGTATAGATATTTTCTAATAGTATTAAAGTGACAAATGCTACAGTCCATAGCAATTATTAACAGACTGGGGCGTAGCCATGGGTGAAATGCAGTGCAGGGGGTCGAGGGAATTAAATGCCATAGTCAAAGACAAACTGATCTGCAGACTTCTGGCCTAATTGTAGCTACGCTCGGACAGAGACTGTGCAGGACAAAATGATCTACAGACTTCTGGCCTAATTGTAGCTACGCTCGGACAGAGACTGTGCAGGACAAAATGATCTGCAGACTTCTGGCCTAATTGTAGCTACGCTCGGACAGAGACTGTGCAGGATAAATAACGTCATAGTTACATAACTTCCCTGACAGCTTGCGTGAAAGAAAAAAGTGTTTTGGATGCTACAGAATTCTGGCAGGAATGTTCTATAATTTATGTGGAAATTCGTCAATTTGAAATGCGAATACGTTGATATTTTTCTTTTCTTTTCTGACACACGTTCTGTTCGGTATTGACAATATTGAATGGCAACTGATAACATTCTAACACATCATCCGTCAGAGGGATATAATATTGTATGCGTCTGACAATTAGTTTAAAATTAGTTTAAAATTACGATGTTCTGTTTTATTCAGGCAACACAAAGTTAGCATTTTAATGTCAGAAAAACACATAACATATCGACGTAACGTTTAACTGCTACCTACGTCTCTAGCTTCAAGGCATTTACTACATGAATTTCCAGTTTTACAAAGATCAAATGAATCAAACGACAAAAATAAAATATCTGGGTATCGTTTCTTGAAGCTCTTAAATTCACAATGAGGCTATAGAGCCGTGTCCAGCTGCCGGTCACTATGTCTAAGAGATACGATACGAGAGTGCTTATGGAATCGTAGTAAATACGAGACCTTCGTGAAACGATTGATTCGGAGGCACAGTGTAATTATAATCAACATGAACCTTTATCATTAACATAGTATAATTACCAATGTATATTGTTAATAACAGTGCTCTATGTATAGATGGATATACCAGCCATATTAGACATGTCTTTCACAGGAGCATATCAATAGTCCAGGCATAACTCGAGGTTTCCGTTTTTACCAGACCCCGATATTACGAAACCTAAAACAGTGTATATGGGGATTTGTGAATAAAACTGAATTGAGCCTGAAATCATAGTAAAAATAAAAGAAGAAAGGTTTCGTAACCCAGAGGCCTGCTGTACATAGTAAAACCATAGCGTAAGCCATGATTTAGGCCAAGACTGTAGTACCACCCTTTCGTGTAACACAGACTCGAAGCTCCCGTAGCTAATACGAGACAACAAGCACTAGCGTAGCGATCTCTTAAGGCCATTATAGACTAGGCGATTTTTATCGCCGCAACAGTGTTGTTGCGAGGTTTGTTGCCTAGTGTATAGTGAAAAATCGCTTGTCTCCAATGTGTTTCGACGACGAAATTGAGATCGCCTTAAAAGGGACATGTTCATTTCCCTTTACGGTCGCATATAATGTATAGCACAGTGTTGCGGAGACAAATGTTGCAGCAACTCATAGAAACATTGTTGCCGCGATTAAAATCGACTAGTCTATAATGGCATTTACTAGTATACATGGCGATCGAGCACTTACGAGAGAGCTATGGTCTCATGGTAGATATAAGAACTTCGTGAAACGATACCCTAATTGCTTAACGTTATTGTACTAGTAGTTAATTTCCTGGGTATCCTTTCACGAAGCTCTTATCCACTAAGATACCATAACGCTCTCTTTGCCGATAACTAATGCACTGCAAAGAGAGCGATCTGGGGCCCGTTCCACAGAACAATCGTAGCGCTACGAGAGTCGTAACTCCTGTACGTTATAGCATGGAGTTACTAAGGGGTTACGACTTTCGTAGCGCTACGATTGTTCTGTGGAACGGGGGCCTGGTTTCCTAACGGATACGAGAGCTTTGTGAAAGGATACCCTGGCAATTAATATTTCGGTATGTCTCGTATTATACGTAAGCTAAACATATTTGTCGTTTTATATTTGTCCGAGGTTAATGCCTTCGATAGACCAATGACAACTGGGTAATGCGTACGTCGAAGTCATTTGTGTAAGTAAGATCAAAGATAATATAGACTGGGTTCTTTATATATCTAAATTGAGTGTGGAACTACTCTGAAAAACTGTCCCGCGGTTACATGTGTATTGTTTCATCTAGATATTGTGTTCTCACCCTTGCCACATCAAAGGACTGTATATACACTCAAAAGAACCCAGATCGATTCAGTGTTAATATATCACTGGTGTTAACTGAGTTATCGATAGTGTTACATAGTTCCAAGCTCGCAGTGTCTGGCTTATATCATCTAACAAGTATTGTCATGTAGGATTACTAACTTATTATTTTTGGTTACATGTGTAAAAGCTTCTTAATTCATTCTGTTATGTTTCCTGCCAATTACAGTGACACATACCAGTGAAATATATATATTTACTATTTTACACACTGCAACTTTAGCTCAGGGTTACGTGTACTATACTGTGTAGTTTATACTGGTGGATTATATTTATACGGTCTTACTTTGCCGTTTACACAATTTCGCGACTGCTGAATTACTAAAACATGGTCACGTGGCAAAAGTGTCATGTGTCACAGACCTAAATTGTACTAAACTAGTACTTTGTATACTAATATCTCTAATATTGTTGTTTGCGGATATACATTAATGCAAATGCATACATAGTATTTGTCCGGTAATTCTAGAAACGTATAATGAAGGGTTGTGCCAAACCACCTGTCACTTTTTCCAACTTTCCAGGAGAGCCAAAATGAATTGTCTTAGGCCATTTTTTTGTATAAAAACATGTTAAAGAAGCCATATATCGCAAAGGAATCATCGCATACATACACTGCTTATACCGAGGGATGCAGAATGACTCGCGCTTTCTACTTATACTAATATTCAAAAACAACCTATGTCTGACTTAGGTGATTGTGACAGATAACACTTCATATTATTAATTATTTATATATGTATTTATTCATTCACGTATTCATCCATCCATCCACGCATCTGTTTATTGGCAATATTCCAACTATCACTGCTATTACTATCTTTAAGACGTGTCTCATAGCCTTGAATCTGCCAGACATTTCGGCGAGGGCATAGAAGTTTCTATGAGATCAGGTCTGGTTTGAGTTTCAGGATAACGTGGCATCTTTCATCGTCAGCATCTGGGGAATAGGATGACCGCATCACCCCCGGCCGTAACTACTGTCAACTACAGTAGCTTTCAATGGTTCGGGTCAGGTTCTATAACAATGTTAAATTAACGACAACGACGTCTCGGGAGCTCTCGCTGTGGCAGAATACGGTGTCAGATTGCTACAACTATTACCATGTAATTGGTAAAACTATCCGGGAACTGCAGGAATAAATACTAATGTTTCACTTTCGGCTAAATGCCCTGGTAATACGACTGACGAGATAACATGGCTAGATATAGGACAACACGATCGATCCAGGGGTTAATTGCACGTGTACCGACTGTAAGGACATGTTACGTCACAGCTGCACGTGACTAATACCTGGCTGGTAAAACACATCAGAGTTGTCGTTCTTGTTTGAATACAGGAACCGGAAGTATGTCAGTGTGTGTCGCTTGGAGTTGGCCTCAGACTACAATTATTCATTTTTTTCCAACTTGTGGAAGTGACGTCAGAAAACATAGTCCTCTATTAGATGGGCTGTGGCTTGCTTGCAAGTACAGTTTTTG
>JAUTBT010011701.1:0-23813 GCA_032361225.1 Lepetodrilus schrolli
CTGGCTCGACCGTCTACTGACCTTGTCATGTCTCTCAAGTAAAAACGAGAGAATGTGGATTCATTGCGCCAAAAGGCCGCTCTAAGGATGGTCTCCATAGAAATCGATCGCAACAACGCCAGTGAAGTTGCGATTGCCCTTACTTCATGTGCACGTGGGGTTGACCTATTACAGGGCAGATCCCCATTTTCCATAAGAGAAATGGATATCGCTCTGACTATCCATCTCGACAATGTAGCTGGAGCAATTTCTTTCCCCACTTTAGTGAAAGAAATGAAGACGCGTCGCTGATTGATTCTAAAATCCTGCGATTTGTCAATGTACCACCGTAACGCTCTGAGGGGACAAACCTTCCTTTGGGGGTCCGATCTTGGTAAGGTCTTAGCTCCGAATCGTAGTCACTCTCGGTGTTTTATATATTGGCTATTTGGGACAAAACAGTGTTTTACCAATGTTTATTGTCATAAGTATTCGAAATAGAAATGTTTTGATAAACATTTAATAACATCAACTCTTTGTTATATATATTATGTTAATTTTTTTTTAAAAGGAGGGATTTAGATTAGCTTTCAAGATTCTTTCACTTATATCAGGACTTGTCAGTTTAGGGCAGGAGGAAACCTGCAACATCCGTAGCGCTGAATGGTGCAGTAAACCTGCGAGCACAGGCTGGTATTGACAAGACCAAGGATGATAACTGCATTGCCACTCTACAGACATCACATACTATCAATATCATGCCAGAAAGGTAACTTTCGTGAACATTGATGCCGGGATTTGAACCTGGAACCTTGGCTCCGAAGTCTGTTCTACCATTGCGCTACCACCCACCCCATATATTATGTTCAGGATAACATCCCATCACAAAGAAAATACACATTAACTGTATATGCTACACAATAGATAATACTGAAATTAGCACTTCATATTTGCATAAATAAGTACATAATACAAAGTCAGATCTAATTCCACACTATGACTTGATAAAGTTAATACTTAATGCTGAAGTTGAAGAATGAATGACCAGACCAGATTTATATTAAAACAAATGTTATGTACATATCACATTAGTAATACACAGGCAGCCTAAAAATCTGCGAGAATGTTTAGTGCAATGATCTCCCACTGGATCCAAACCTTTTTCCTTATGAATGATCTACATGTATGTGGAATGGGTAAACAGTCTTCATCAGAAATCAAAATGGAAGAACCATTTACCCATTCAATGGGAATCATATAAACTTTTAGCCAAATGTCAGAAATTAATGAATCATTTAAGAGATGTTGTTAACAATAGTTGATATTGTTTGTTAGCAAAAATGAATCATATTTAACATTTTCTTTACTGGATTGACCATTTATATACTCAACAAAATTAACTAAGGGCTGACAGATATTTTGTGGGGAAGCTTTCTACCAAATTTGGAACATGCCTTGAACCTGGTGCCATTATTCTTCATATATGTGTCTGCAAGTTCTTGACGGGTTACGTGGATCCTATAGACATTTGGAAATTCTTTGTTGTTAAAGTATATAAAGCTAAATTTATATATATATAAAAAGGCTCGTGGCACATTAATTAATTTTGTTGAGCATAATATAGGGCATCATTGGTTGCTACCAGTTGAAAGAAGGTTAAAGAAATACATTTCAAAATGTCCAATAGTAACTTTGTTCTAACTGTCGGTTCCTCAAAGATACATTCATCTCTTCAGCAGCGTAGTTCCTCTAGGAGCAGGAATTGAATAGAAATAGAAAACAGAAATCCAATCAAGAATCCAAATCTTTCCCTGGTACAACATCAACAAAGTTATACCAATGCACTGATAAGCCAATGCCTACATGTCAATGCCTACAAGCCAATGGCTATGGACGGATGGATATATGGGCCAATGAATAAAAGTCATCCACACAAGCCAATACAGAAGCCAATGCAATCTGTTAAATGAATCTGTAATGAATGAGTGATGATCTGAAAGAAATTAACGTCAGTGACAGTCAGAAAGAAAGAAATGACAGTGACAGTCAAGTTAAGAAATGCTGAAAAGATGTGTCTCTGGTATTGAATGAAACTCTCACTAGTGCAGATTTCATCCAATATTTAACAGATTAACATATAAAAGGTACCTGTAACATCCCATAAATCAGCATCATCATACAGCTGTAAATATCACAGACAGGCTTGAAAAATTTGATAAATGTTCAACAACGCAATTGTCAAACATTTTGTGCGGTTTCAGGAATCCAAATGCATCATATATTTCTGGCAGTAAAAACTTAAGAACAAAATTAGGCAAGAATTATTTCAGCTAGTATTATCAAAACCAGACAGTTGTAGCACAGCTGATGCACCATTGTGTAGCTTGTCACAAGATCTTGCTGCAAAGTGACATGTATAGCTGACTTCAGATTTTACAAATGACTGCTTTCCTATTGCTCATTACATCTTAGTTTTTACACATTTCTACTTCTCAATCTTGATGACTTAGTATTAATGTCTTACTAGACTAGGACATATCTAGTTGCTGTTTACGAGAAGGTTAGACAACAACAACAAAAGAAACCCACCCCAACAGCATACATTGTAATTTAACTTTCCAAACTTCAAGCTTTTATCACATAACAGGAGTTTGGGAGTGCAATAAACCCATGCTATAAATATAAATATTTTCACTATTGCAATAACGCAATAGATTTTAATAAATGTATTCATATGTGATGTCAAAATCTTTGTGGACCTCTTTTAGAACTTTTTCTTGGGAATTAATTTTTTTAATCTAAAATTACAACCTTTGATCAATTAAATATGCATTAACACATTTATTAATATGTACACATTTACTTGGAACTATTATCTGTCCACATGCTTTAATCCAGTTCCCAAGATATGTGTCTATTATAGTGTTTGTGACTGAAAATCATTATTAAAATAGTTTCTACAGTTATGTGATAAATAGAATCTCACATTCGTGTTCATATATTACTGAATTTGTTAAACTCGTTGGCAAAAATGATATTATGCTTGGCGGAGCCTCTGATAATATCAGTTTTGCCAACTCGTTTAGTAAATTCAGTAATACATGACCACTCATGTGAGATCCTCTCTGTAAACATTAAGTTAGAACAACTCTTAATAAAGCATTTGTTTCATTTTCACATTCTAGTTCACAGCACTGCCTAGCATTATATAAAGTACACAGAGTTTCTCAAAATGTTCAAAAGTTGAACATCCAGTCATATTTATTAAATATCACATTATAGCATAGCATTGCAGCACATGTGAAACCACGAGACAGCTAATTTTCCTGGCACTGCTCATCTTCTACGTCGTATTGAAAGCAGCAACACCATTACATTTCAAGAACTTTGAGGTATCTGAAAATGCACAAATAAAAAGGATATTTTCAAGAATACAGTCCAAACATACTTATCATACACAGGATACTAGTAAATTATGTTGACCCTTTCCCTGCTGGATTAGGCACAGACATTGTTCTTTAGGGCAACTCCGGTTGCATGTAGCATGGAGAGAGTTAAAGTAGTGTTGTTCTTGTAACAATTTCATTATAATAATATAAGCACTAAACGCTATTCATGATGGCAACAGAAGTCTCACTTATTATGTCTATGGTAGTTAGACTTTGTCACGTTGTTAGAATTAGTGTTGTCAAGCATACCATATTTACATGCAGGAGGGTGTATTAATCAGCAAAACTGTACAATACATCTACTTACGGTTCTACCTTATTAGGGCAAAACCTCACTGAGTGAAAACGAGGCTGCCGGTTCAGCAGGTAAACAAAGGTGCAGGGCTGTGTTTTACTATCATTTTACATTAAGTTGCACTTTATTTGCAGTTGTCATGAAACTAGTAAAGCATAAATTAATAATTATGTGTTTTTATTAGCTTGAAAGCATCTAGTATTGAAAAAATATATCCTTTAATATAGATGGTTAAATTATTGCTGTAGAAATTGGCCTTAGTAAACTGGTAGTCAATATTGCTTGTAGCTGTTGTCACTCCGTGTACAACTGACTCTTGGTCGAAATCGGAGACCATTATACAGTACAAAATCACAGTTAACATTTGGCCTTCTATTCAAATGTGGTTTATTTATAAATACCTGCAATTATCGATAATATTAAAGTGAGTGTGTCGATAAACACAGGCAATACCCAGGTACAGATATAATGGTGATACGTTTCTGTTTAACACCCCCCCCCCAAAAAAAAATGTACCCGGTCTAGTGAATGTGAATAAAATAAGAAATATATAATTGGTCTCAAAGTAATTTCTTTTCAAATTTCAATGTATTTATATCACATGTTTCTATTGCCATATTTTTAATGTTGACAGATTCAATAGCGAATGCATAGACCTATGATAACCGGGATATATACTGGAAATACTTTTATTATTTTGTTATTTTTAATTTGTATTAGTGTGCCTTGTAATCAACTCAAAATATATCATAATAATATGTGCAATGTAGAAGAAATGTTATGTTCAACTATACAATATAATTAACAGATATATTTTACTTGTTCATAGAAATCATTATATAACCAGAAGAAATATGAAGAAATACACCTGAAATGACAGCAACAATCACCATATCAATGTCATCCTAGCTATCACTGCCGATGTAAAGTTAGTAATAAACTACGAAAATATATTAGTCCTAGAATATCAAGAAATATCAAGAAAAGCCATAAATATAAATATAGAACACAAAATTGCTAGCTTCACAAAAATAAGAACACAAAATTAACTCGGGCAAATACCCCGTTCCCATGCCTGCTTTTGCATAGGTGTAATATGTGTACAACTTGACCTATATGTGTCAATGTTATCGCACGCATTTACACATGTAAGCAAATATATTCCAGGAAAAACTGCATGTGAATGTGCCAGACTGTAATTACAGGGCTATTTAAACATGTTCAAAATTACATTTGCATGACCTCCAGTCTGGCACATTTCAAAGCTTACAATCCACAGCTAGTAATGATATTTTTGATCGAACATTAATTTGGCATATGTGTCACGATAAAATGAAGATGTTGGACAGCCATCTACAATGTAAATTTATATGCAAAAGAGAATACCAGTAGTTACCTTCCCTTTAACAAGTAATTGTAATTGCAAATATATTAAAACAGCACTCTCCACCAAATAATGACGAGGCATGGACGTTCCTTGAGGTTGTTTGGAATGCTTTCATACCTCATTTACTCACTCTGCTTAAGTGAGAAGATGTTTTGCATGCAAACAGGGTATTAGAAAATGGAAATACAAGCTGATGCACTATTGTTTGGCACAACACATAAAAAGCAGTTTAATTATGTCAACATGTTCTCTTAAATGATGAAAATTATAATTGAACAGAATAATTATCCAAAAGAATTTTCTTCAAATAGAAATAAATCGTGAAAATTTTACAAATGTTTGAGATAGCCTTCACTAATTTTCTACTTGAAGAGCTAAATCAGAGTTGTACAATATAACAAAATGAGATTAACATGAAGTTCGACTGGAACATATGGACAATATATCTAGTATGATCAAGTAGAGCATCGTCCTCAACAGTAAATGGCCATGCTTCTGATTGAAGCCCTTGTAATGCCTCCAACATTACATTTATATGAAATCCTACAAAAATCCTATACTTAATTAAATGGATTAATTCAGAATTATTACTTTTGAAACAAACTTATTAAAAGGCCAAACTAAATTTACATATATCATTTTATCAACATGCCATCTATGTATTATTGCTACTTTCAGTCATTGGGTCCATACCTATGGAATACTAGCCGTCTTCTATCTCACCTGCTGCCCACTCAGTAGCTCAGTGCAGTTAACCCTCTCCATGCTGGATTAGACACAAGCACTGCACTGTTAATGAACTAGTAGTTGTCAGAGATCCAATGCTCCAAGCACCTTTGAGGAGCTAGCCTATAGGTTTTTTTAAATGTATATTTTCATTGATTTTGATTTATTAATTGTTCTTAAGTCAGGAATTTCCATATTTCCCTACCAAGACAAACACTACAGAACCAAACTTCAAACTTGAATTACATAATGGGAACCTAACAATAAAAAGCTTCAGAAATTAAGTAAATAATCTTAAATTATAAACGATTATACTAACGAAATTATTATAAAGTAGGGACAGGAATGAAGGAACTTATAAAGTAAGGATATTATCAGAAAGTAAAGAAATGATCATGAAGTAATTAAATTATCAACAATACCAGAGATTGGGGATGGAAATTAAAAACAATAATGAATATCATTGCAATTGGGTATCAAAAGTATACAAAACATTGCAAAATTAGTTGATCAACAATGACCCAAGTTTACAACACATCACATAGTGGACACAGTATAAACAGGACACATCTGTGACACATACAGTAAGCAGGGTAGACTGGGACACATCATGTACATGTACATGCAGGTATGTGGCACATCCCCATGGAGACATGCCATGACAACACTATTCTACAACAAGACACTGAATGATTTTGCAAACAAACCAGAAAAGCTAAAAGTACATTATACTCATTATAAGAAATTGACCATTACATTAATTATAACGGTAGTCTGAGATGACTACCATTGAAACATGCAATTATGGAGCGTGTCTGGTCATGTGCTGACAAATAATTAAAGCATTTAAAGGATTAATTAAAAGTGCTATTTGCATTTATTGAACTGGTACAAGAGGAAGTGCAGAGTGATGGGAAAACTAATGACATAACTAGTTGATGGATGGATGGATGGATGAATGTACGCACTGTCTTTCGCAGTTTCACTTTGCATGAATCCCAAGACATGTACAGCTAAGCGAAGATTTGTCTCTAGTCTTGGCCACTCTGTTTCGGACGCAAGAGACGTTCAATAACCTTACTTGTAAGTTTCGTTGGGGTCGTGGATAAAATAGGTTTGGAGAGAGAAGTGCCATGCCTGGAAAGCAAACACAGCCACAGCATGGGTTAACATTGTTTCCACCAAACTCCACCTTGGGTTAGCATCACATCCACTGACACAACATGGATTAATGTCATAGCCACCTGACACAACATGGGTTAATGTCATTTCCACCTGGCACAACAATTGGGTTAACATTGTAGCCACCCAACACAACAAAGGCTAACATCATAGCCACCTGACACAACATGGGTTAATGTCATATCCACCTGGCACAACATGGGTTAACATTATCCACCCAATACAACATCAAATCCACCTGGCACAACATGGGTTAACATTATCCATCCAATACATCATATCCACCTGGCACAACATGGGTTAACATTATCCACCCAATACAACATCATATCCACCTGGCACAACATGGAGTAACTAAAGATGTGATCACACTGACACCACCTTCAAATCGAATTCCTCAATTCAAATTGGGGAATTCGATTTGATTCAAACTCATTTGAGAACACACATTCACATTGTCACTCACACCGGTTAGAAATCATTCACACTCAAAGCACTTTCACGGGAAAACAGTTTCAAGACGATATCACATGCATGTTTCCTCTCTACCTGTCTCCCTCTCGCTCTCCTCTTCAATTCGGTTTAAGGCCGTTTCAAACTGGTTTAAGACGTGAGTGTGATCATGGAATATATATCATCCCAGCACATAACATCATATCCAGCACATCATGGGCATCCACCTAACACAACATGGGTTAATATTGTATCCACCCAACACAATATGAGAACGTACCCAGCAAACACATAACATTATAAAACGTTGTGACAACGTTGTGTGATGTCACAACGTTGTGTGAATGTTACGTTAAATCGTAACGTTTACTGATGTTGTCACAACGTTATCTCACAACGTCATAACTAACGTTATCACGTTATGATCGTAACATTCCTATATCCTTCTCACAACGTTATGACTAACATTATCACGTTATGATTGTAACATTCCTATATCCTTCTCACAACGTTATGACTAAGGTTATCACGTTATGATCGTAACATTCCTATATCCTTCTCACAACGTTATGACTAATGTTCACCAACATTGTCACACCGTTGTTCATTTAATATTTTAGGCTAATTTAAGCGGTGGGTTGTCATTTTAAAGCAACAATAGAACAGAACGGAATGGATTTGACTTGAATTTGCATTGGATTTGGGATAGGATTTGAGATTGGCATTGGATTTGGGATTGGGATTGTATTGGATTAGATTATTCATTGTGTGAATGTTGTGTTCACATTGCCATTGACAAGTACAAGTTAATTGATACTGTGTGTGGTCAACAGAAAGCATGCACGCATGCACGTCAAGCCAAATGGGACAGCCAAGTCCATAATAAATTGCATCATTTTCAGCCCATAATTGGTTTCACTCCTTTGTCCCTTGTCATGTGTATATTCAGTTCAATTACAAAATTTCCAAGTAAGCTACAGGCCCTCAAAGGGGTGTACCCTCAGTCACTATATAGCAAGACTGCACACTTCAGATTCAGGAGAAATGTAAACACCTACTCTTTAATATCTCCAAAACTAAGAGGACTTTTAATCTGTGATGTGTTTCCAATCTGAATGGCATCAATTACCAAAGATACAGAGAAAACTTAGTAAAAACCTGTTATTCTTTGAAAGTGTATCATTATCAGCTATCTACAGAAACCTTACACTACAGCACCTTATAGGAAAAGGGTCCAAATAAGACTTTTGGTTCTTCAAAACAATTAAAATATGGACATTTCATATTTCTCACATCTACCGTCATACTCTAATAATACCTTTTAAATTTAAAAAATCTGTATTGTAAAATCCAATTTTAGAATTCAGTGTATTTCAAACTTGAAAAATCAAGAAAATTGAACAAAAATTATATTCAAATGTTTGTTACCTTTTTGGCTTCAGAACATTGAATCCTACCAATTATGACAATTCATAAACTGTTCAGCCTTAAGAATGGAAAACTATAACAATTTGAGGACATTAAAAAGAAAAAGCTATTTTCAACAAAATCTAAATTTTCGGAACTAAAACGTCATTCTTAAATGTTATTTATATAAAAGTTAATAATGAAGTTTGAGACTGCAGCTACCCATAGATCCACCACAAAGTTAATTTAAGTGGCATAATCATTTGTTCCATATCAGGCCTCATACCACAATGAATTTCCTTCTTTGTTTATCACTATTTAGCACAAACTAAATTCATAGTAAAAATACTAGCTACAATATTTTTTAAAACTTGCTTGATGGTTTCCTTCTTCTTCGGTACACATTTGCTGAAATTTTGAAGGGGTGTCGGCCAGCTCCTTTTCCGGCTATTGCTAAGGTAAACAAGGTCATGGTCATTTCAGACCAATTTACTCTTCTGAGTGGTGAACGACACATGCGCTAATGGAGCCAGAACACATTTTAATGCAGACTATGGTGAAATTAAGCCATCCTTCAGACACTATGAAGCCTCATCTGTCATTCTAGCTACAAAACTGGACTACTTTCTCAAGGCCATAAGAGTTGTTCCCCTTATGTTTACATCTGCTGAGTCATTCTTTCTCAAGGCCGTAAGAGTTATTCCCCTTAAGTTTACATCTGCTGAGTCATTCTTTCTCGAGGCCGTAAAAGTTATTCCCCTCATGTTTACATCTGCTGAGTCATTCTCTTGCATTACTGTAATATTGCAGGTCACAGTTGAAAAGGTGATAGAAGAACCGTCAAATCCGATTGTAGCAGTATTTGGAACACCTTCAAAAGAACACCTTCAATATCTGACTGCTATATTTAAAATCCGATCGTAGTTATATTTACTGGACACGGAAACATCAATATTTAAGTTGCAGTGCAGACAGTGGTCAGTGCACGCTGTGGTACTAGCAATTGTACTTTTATATTTGAAGAATAATCACCTACTAGGTTAATCATAAAAATTACAGCAGTTTTATGCATTCACAAAGTACGGTTTGAACATCACCACAAAACACTCGACTTGTTGAGTACAATGAAATTACGAGACGGCATGGTACATAATTTACCCGCTTGAAAACTACAAATACAGACTACAGTCAAAAACATTAAGTTAAGGCTATTCATATGCATATGTTTGTTTTTGTATGTAGTTTCACTAATGCAACATTTTCATGATGTTTAAATGAACCAAAACATAAACTCATTACATAGTCATTCAATCAAGTCCTGTAGTCTCTACCGTCAAATTAAAATAAAATCAATCACGCGATACTTGTCGATTTTTTAATCTATGGATGCCAAGCTGGGACAATCCTTATCTGTATTATCATACAAATGGTCACATTGAATTGAAATTTCAATTAATTGACAATGTTAAACTATTTATTTTATAGTCATTTATATGATTGTCTTTAGATTATGCCTAATAGAGCTACTGCAAACAGGGGACACTATTGGAGTTACAATCTTGACAATTTAGTTTTTCTCCATGACTCTAATTTAATAGGCGACGCTACTCTAGCCACAGTATTTTTACATGCTGAACATAATGTCTTGGTGTCGATAAATAATACTACAACAAATGTAAAATAGTGTGCAGTTTTAAAGGGAAATGACAACTAATACTGGTAAGTATAACAATTCTTAGATTGCGGATGTTGATCGCATGCTACATCTGATCATGTTTGTACATGGCCAGACAAACAAGTGGATCCAAAGACAGTGTATCTGAGTTATCTCCCTTTGGTAATACTTGCACTACAATATTCAAGTTGTAAAAGACTTGCTGAACACTATCACAAATTATTATTATTAAAACAAGTTTTAATTCACCATTCCTTGGATATTATAAAGTAGTATTTCTCTTAAATCTGATTCAATGTGATACCATTTTTATGAAACGTGTGAATGGTTTCGGTATCTGAAGAGCGAAAGCTCGTTTAGTATTCTCGATATCAATGAATAACATATCATGAGTATTATCATTATATTCATCATATCATTAGATTGGCATATCATGACATCCCTATACCCAGTGACATTAGTAATATGTATCATTTTTAATTTGGGTTTAGAGTCGCTTTCAAGATTCTTTCACTTATATCACAGCTTGTTAGTTTAGGGCATGAGGAAACCTGCAACATCCGTAGCGCTGAATGTTGCAGTAAACCTGCGAGCACCAGCTGGTACTGACAGACAGAATAACTGCATTGCCATGATATAGACAGTGCATCAGAAAGGTAACTTTCATGAACATTGATACTGGTCTCCCGGGGCAGGATTTGAACTCAGAATCTTTGGCTCTGAAGTCCAACAATTTAACCAATGTGCTACCACCCACCCCGATACCCTGATACTGGTAATAGCTATGTTAAATATTCAAACTAAAGACTGTGTAATCATGCAAATGAAATTAAGAAAACAATTGTTTTTTACAGAAGATTTTTTTTAGAAAATCCCAACTCCTGCAACATAATGCTTGAAAAACCAGCACCATTTATTGCCTTCAAACATGTAATGAATAACCCATGAAATAACCTCTCAACAGTGAGCACATCATAGTCCCAAACCATAGAAGCATTCGGCAGCAATGATTCCTTTTCCAAATATGAAGAAATTTCATAGCAAAATACATCTACAATTCATGATCCATTTTGTTATACCACCAACACCATCATGTATTATTCATCCTCTCATTAATTCATCATCTTATGGACATCCAATGACACCTGACAAATTGCATGGATGGTTGAGAACACAATTATGGCCACGTTTTATGCTACGATGAAAGAATAAGCAGTCATAATACAATAAAGGAAATAAATAATCTACAGTATCTCATACAAGTATGTATGTAGAGGAGAAATGGTAAATTCTGTGTTTTTGACATCAAACATGATTAAAATAACATATCTACCATTCTAAGATTAAACATAAAATGAAATCAAGGAATATATTTACTGTATGTATATAAAAAATATCAAAGATAACACTAACTATAAGCAAAAACTATACGAAAAAAATATATGATGAAATACAACATATTTATGATGTAATTAGTTCATGTATATTAAATCAAATTTAATATTAATATTCCTGAGGAGCAAAATAATATATACATGTATAATAATTTTGTATTAATTCATCACAATTTGCATGCATGTATTTGATAAAATGTTTATTTTTTAATATTACAGTTATTTGATTCCCTTGTTTACGGATCTGCTGAAAAATAATTATTGTTATTATATTCCGCCTACAGTGTACTAGCATATAGAAAATTATAATAATAACTGGTGAAGGAACAAGTCACATAAACCATTGTTGGACATTAACAAAGACCAGCAGGCAATGGTTAACACAACGTCAAATCCAATTTGATTTGTTACTGGTAAATATGTATAACACAAGTCTAATTTAAAACCATTACTGCTATTGATAAGCAGTGCTTTGAAAATAATTGTGCATTAAAATCTGAACAATTTACGTGTACTGGTGTTTATAACAATTATTGACAATTATATTGATCAATTATATGTATTTTCTGTCAAGCGACCATTCATAATCTCAAATTATTATTATTTTTATATTAGACCTGACTGACTGGTCAAATAACAAATTATATTTATTTATATTTTTGACCGTCAGAGCCAAAATACTCGCAGAAAAATCCGTAAATCAGGGAATCAAATAACTAATATTATCTAAAAAATACTTCAAATTATTATATTTTTAATTTCTTTGAAACACACTATGATAAAACCACCTTGAATTAACAACAAACTCAACATACACCATCAGTGAAATCATTTTCAACAGAAACATTCCAAAACACAACATTCATGCTAAAAAAATAATTAACGTGTACATAACAATGTTATTGGACAACAGAACAAGGGTTAATGAACTTGTAATTGGGTGTATTAAAAGGGTTAAATCTCACCAAAGAGACTGTGCATCATAAATCTTGATTTGTGTCACCATGGCATTGACCCAACCTCTGCAAACCTTGCAAAACATGAAATCATTTTAGAATGATGGATGTGTGTGTATGTATGTATATATATGTAGGTATAGACCCTCCTACCTGCGATGACCAATGTGAATCCATGATAATGATGCCGGACTGTGATTAATTACCTACATAGAACAGTGTGAAAATCTTTATACATGTAGATACATTAAATCATTTGTTCCACATTTGTTTTCACAAAAAAATAATTATAACAATACACATATGTATACACAAAATTGTACATGACATTGAACATTTTCCCCTGTACAATGCAGTTTATCAAGAAAGTTTGGTATTTTTATAACAATACACATACCAGTATGTATACATAAACTTTGACATGACACTAAACATTTTCCTGCTGACACTAATATTACAGTTTATCAAGAAAGTTTGGTACTGTGATATAATAATGGTAAGATATTTTCTAATCAAATATGAAGATTTTCACAGTGTCTTATCTCAGATAGAAACAACAGAGCTATAAGCACTAGTTTATATAATTACCTAAGACTACGCCATTCATACTGCTAAGTAGCCATAGTCAGAAAGTGCCACACTAAGCAATTCTGCTAGCCATACACACTTCCATAATATCGCTGAAGCTCGTCTAATACAAAGATTTTCCACAAGTGCAGGATATAGATGATATCTAAAGACACTCAGTTAATAATCTCTATATACTTTCACAGTATACTGATTGCCACATATTTCCACAGTATACTGATTGCCACACATACTTCCACAGTATACTGATTGCCACACATACTTCTACAATATACTCATTCCACAAAATATTGATTGTATACTTTCACAATATACTGATTGCCACACAATTTACTTCCACAAGCCTGACTGTCACAAGCATACTTCAAGCCTTCTGCATTGGCCATTGATGACTTAACTCAAAGCAGCAATGAAACTGGAACTAAAATATCTTGCAAACTATTATTAACTCTAAAAGGCCTGGTGGATCTTCTTTCAAACTATACCTAAATCTACACTACATGTACTACTGGTGTGAAATGTTTACTATGAGTTAACATATGGTACTAGAACTGACTATGTGGCTGCAAACCTCCACACTGAATGCTGTGGGTGATATTGATTGTACTATCGTGTGCATTGACTTTTGAATGTTTTTGAAAGCTACAAGAATGTCATTCTAGTTCCATAGGTGAATTGCAAAGTGCACATAAATAAGTTAAGTTGACACAGAGATGGGATCTGTATTCATGATAACACTGGGTAGGTATGAAGACCTAAGTTTATGTAAATAATAGGTGGGTGGAAGGAGCTGACTTCAAGGAGACTACTACTAAGAAGGTATCTATTGGGTGGACTTTGTTCAATGATTAAAACAATAGTCCCATCAATGTTTAATGAATGGCAGCAAGCCAACTTATTATTCAACATAAATAATAGACTTTCTACAATTACATATCTTAATCCCATCCCCACCTCTCCAACTTGTCTCTACCTCACCCAATTTCACATGGCCACTTTCCTCCTGAGCTTGCCACCTCTTACCCAACCCACCCATATCTCACCTCCTCTAATCCACCCCTACCCCACCTCCCTTGACCATCTCATCCTCACCCAACATCATTATACTCCAGCCCACTTCTCCACCGCACCCTTCTTCCTCACCCACTTCTCAACCTCACCCTTTTCCCTCACCCACTTCACCTCAACCTTTTCCCTCACCCACTTCTCCACCTCGCCCTTCTCCATCACCCTCCTCCACCTCACTCAGACCCCACTTTGCCACCCCATGCTACATCACCTAACCCCAACCCCACCCTATTTCACTTCAGTACCTCACTCCCATCCCACATCTTCCACATTTCCATTTCAATCCAATCCACCACTACCCACCCCACCCACCTATCTACCATCTTCCCCACCCACACAAACACACCCAACTGCATCGGTTTACAATAAGGCATCTCTGGTTGCCTCCAGCACAAATAAGGTTAAAACAAGTGAGTATAAAGTGCTCTTTGCATCATGACAGCAATATCAGGTCAGTATTTGGAAGAATAACTTTGCAATTTCCTGAAAGGGTGTCAAAATATATCATTAGAAGCACAAAGAGACACTTCGGAAATTCCTTAAATGCCATTTTCCCTCCAGGTCTTTTCACTGTCGATTTGAGGTTGCACAAACAAAATTCTCCAAAGAAACAAAATATCATTGATCAATTCCAAGAATACAGAGATTACCTATACTGTAATTCAACACAACAAATTGCTAACACAGAGAACGTGGATAGAGAGGTTAGGGTTAACCTACACCATGAGGAACTGCAGATTAACAATGTGTTTGGGGAAATACTGCTCCATTAACTCTCTCTCTCTCTGAGGGCAACCAGAAATGCCCTAAACACCAGTGTTTGTGCCTAATCCAGCAGAGAAAGGGTTAAGCAAGCAGTTTCTATTATTGAAAAAGAGGAGAGATTTATCTCAATCTATTGAAATATATCAGATCTAATGACAGCTAATGTGGTAGGTGATTTAAAAAAATAATAATACAGTGCACTCTGGCAATACTGGCACTCGTTGGGACCAAGATAATATACTGGTTTTGAGAGAGTGCCGGATTACTCAGTTTATCAAGAGTTCAGTTGGACTTGGCTCAACATCATATGTTCAATCTTTCATGCTAACGACAGTTCAACAGTCTTACGTTTTGCTTGTAGTTCTACCATGATGATGGTACCAGCAATCAAGCACAATATAAAAAAAATACATACAAATGCGTATTTAAATTTACTACGGCAAACTCAAAGAAGAGTCACTCCGGAATCTTACGCCAGTTAACTCAAAGATGAGAGATTCAGTGAGGATACATGTAGGCCTATAGTAATCCATTTGATCAAATGTGTACCGCGACTGCGACCGCCAACTAAATGGCAGCCATTGTTTTCATAATTTGACTCCTAAGCCAGTTTATACAAGGTAAATTAGTAGTAGAATAACGCATCCGGTCTGCTTTTGTGATGCCGGTATATGGAATAGAGAGATGCCAGTTTATTCAAACATTAACTAATGTTAAATGCAATATCGCTGGTGAGGACTTTGAAAGTATGCCGATATACGCAGATTGCCAGAGTACAAAGATGCCAGTAGTGACTGAGTGCACTGTATACTAAAAGCAACATTAATTGCTGGTCTTTGCTATGGTTAACTTAGTTAGTTAATTTGGTGCTTAACGTTGCAGCGGGAATCTATCACCCATATGCGACGATTATGGTTAACGGACTACAGGTCTAATAAGCAGAGATATGATGCATTGATTAGTATAAGCCTTGGTATTTATAGTTAATTATATTTGATCTTGCAAGGTAAGATGTCAGGTAGTCAGCATTGTTAGTATAATGTACATGGGACAATGAAACATGTTTCTAAATATACTAATCATTTTCCACAACTGAAACTTAATCCAAATACAGGCGTTAAGCTAGCATACAATCCATGTAATAATGGTAATCATTCTTAATTTTAGTTGTGATAGTCATGGCTCTTAATGACTTAATATGTATCTCTTTTCATTTAATGCTTGGGTAAGAAGTAAATTGAACAATTCATATGTACATGTTTATCCAGTAATTAATGAGTTTCCATAAAAAAAAAATTAAGAACATGAATAAGTCTGATGAGAAAGAATATTTGATAAGATTTTCATGGCACAAGATGGACTTATTAAAATTCTCCCTGTGTTCGGGTCGACTCACTTTTGTATTAAAGCGTTGATGTCCTTCTGGTCCTGAGTGTCCTGCATCGTGTCCTTCCCCTCGGCTCCGATTCCAGAGTCTGATGCATGAGATGATGCTGCTGCTCCAGATGACCTTGACCCGAAACCACCAACTTCCTGTCTGCTTTTGGGTTTAGGAAGAGTTGGAGGAGGGATGCCCTTTGACTTTGGTCGGAAGATCCCGAACTTGTTGCCCTCTGTCGAACTGCTCAGAATCGATGAACTGCTCCCAAGGACCTTCGGTACGGTTAAGGTCACGTCCTTTTCTTTGACCCCAAATCGTCCCGAAAACGGTTTCGGTTTCTTCTCAGGAACATCTTCTGGGGTAGTTTCACTGTGACTGCGATACTTGGAGATGAGGGTCTGTAGGCGGCCGGAACCATCCGTGGAAGAGTCAAGGTCAACTTCTGAAAAAGGAGGAGGTAATTCTGTTGAATAGGAAAACTGTTAGTGTGGCATGATGATTGTTAGAAAATAATTAGACTACTGTGAATTATATGATTTACTTTTCACAATTTCATCTCAAATATGTTGTCAAATTTAAGACACACATTAATTCATAATATTAATAATAATCATAATCATAATAATCATAATCATAATAATCATAATCATAATCATAATCATAATTATAATCATAAAACTCATCATCATCATCATCATCATCATAACCATTATTATATTCATCATCATTATCATAATCATCATGGCTTACCATCACAATGTGCTAACTATACATTTAAAGGTACTCTTTAACTTTCTATACAAAACTGAACAAACTATAACTCTTATTATAGCATTTAGAATAAGATTTGCATTCAAATAAATCTTTCACTTATTGTCATTGATGCATACTGTTCATGAGCAATAAAAAACAACTAAATCAGAATCATATTAAAAGCAACGACAACAAACAGCGAACATGACCAGATTCCAACATAAAACTACTAGAAAACCTGAGCATGTGCTCCCCCAAGTCATTAAGAGATGAATAGTACATAGACAAATACTGGAAATATTTGTATAGGGCGAGTTCAAGTGAATTACGATGAAGTACTAAGTACTAGAACATAACGTTCAATATAATTTATATCTAAAAACGTTTACGTAAAATATTTAAAAATTTATTTGTTGAAATATTTAATACATAAATACAATTGAAAAAAAAGAAATTGGCTTTTATGTGACTAATGACTAAAAAGGTAATATTTATTTTTAGCATTGTATGCCTAAAATGTGCATGTGATGCTTTAACATTTAAAACAAATTTATGAGTGGTATACTCATTCTGGTTGACATTAAATCTGACATCAGAAAGTGATGAAATGTTATCAGCTGTGCCACAACATTTTAGTGACTATGTCACCATGTTATATACATGCTATTTACCAAGTCTTGGACCTAGTATAGTTAAAACAATACATGTATTGTCTGAAAAATGTCCATCAACACAATTCTCCACGGGCACAAATACTTAGCAAAATGAAAGTATATATGGACATTATTTTCGTGTTTAGTTACCTTTCTTAGATATGTATAATATTGCATAGAAATTCATATCAAACCATCATCATGTAGTACATGTTTCAATGTATTTCCAAGAGTTAATCAATAGGTGAATGAAACGTGATTCATGTTAAGTGCAAACCAAACATTGCATTGATCATTAATAACATAAAGTGATCAAATCATTATTAAAAATAAATTTAAAAAAGAACATTAACCATGCAATGAATGGTAGAAAGGTGAATCTACATAGAAATGTCACCATTAAAGATTGTTGATATTAGTTAACAATGATCATGTAAACAAAGGATAGGCCAATACATTATCTCATAAATAATAGTAATAATAATAATAACAATAATAATAATAACAATAATAATAATAATCATCATCATCATAATTAATTGATTTATTTATTGCTTAACATCACAACTGAATAATAATAATAATAATACTAATAATGACAATAAAGACAGATTACTCCATCTCTGAACAAAATGGATTAAAGGGACATGAACAGAATCTTCCATTTGTAGAATACAAATAAATGCTGATATTACTAACAAGTCATTACATTTTCTCCAAGATGATATTTTATCAATTCTATACCTGGTTTGTTTTTTGTTTACACTGGATATTATTGTCGGTATGCATAACGTATGTTGGCGATTTATTGGGCATGTAAGAGATCACATTTCAAAATAGTGATTCATAGAATATATTATTTATTTCGATAGTTTTGTGGGGCATTTCATGCATAAAAATAAGCATTAATAAAAACTGATATAGATAAAGTCAGATTGTATTTGCTCAAATCTCCACATGCTTTTCAATTCCCTTTAATAAATTGATTTTCTTAATTCATAAATAAATTAATACCAGTATTTGATAATCGATAGAAGTCTACACAATCATGATGTATGTTTCTGCATCTAAAAAAAAAAGAGAGTGTAATTTGAGATCAATATTAAAGAAATAAATCAATCAAATCTAGAATCGAATATATTTATAATTTTCCTCCTACAACTTTCATTTTGATGGCACTAAAAATCCACTTTCCAACAAATTGAAACAGTCACATGAAAATTACAAATTTAACATATATGTAATTATTTAACTCTCTAAAGATGAGTCTTGTCGACAATAAAATCTACATACACAGAAGGAGATAAAGCAATTGACATGGTGATGTGTGAATACTTACATTTGATTAGCGGTGAAAATATGGAAAACGGTGCACCCCTCCCGTATCCCGCTATAACACAGTACTAGGCCACACAGCAGCCATCACTCGACAGGGGGAGATAACTATCCCCACAAAACTACTTACTGAAAAAGAACTGGGTCCCATATTTGCCTGACGCAGGGTTGATGCTCATTTTACCTTGCTCTGTCCAGGAGGCAGGCTTAGCTTCCAGGAACTTCTTACTAAGCTGGGGGTCAAGGGGGGTCAGTTTGGGAGCGGAACTCTCCTGCTGGGAGAAACATATTTTGTGATTTATTGCTTGACATCCCAGTGACAATCTTTCATCCACACGAGATGATTTATATATATATTTATTTACATATATATAGAGATTATTAACCGAGTGTCTTTAGATATTGTCTATATCCTTTACTTAGGGATAATCTTTGTATTAGACGAGCTTCAGCAAGTCTAATACATAGAGATTATCCCAACGTGCAGGATATAGACGTTATCTAAAGACACAGTTAATAATCTCTTAATCATCTAATGTCAAGCTTAAATACTTCTCTATAAGAAGAAAACATCAACATTTGAATTGACATTGTATTTAGTTACGCGTATGAATACATGCAGGTCAGTAAATTGTAAACCGCTTCACGCATTGATAAATACCACAAAAGAAAAGAAACAACTAATTTGCATAGTTATTAGTCAGGCAAAGTAGCATGATACACAAAATATCTGTATACTTGCTTGTTCTCATAAATTTACTTGAATTGCATTATTATTACTGGTTATTTCAAGGCAATTTGGTAAAATTTAAATAAATAATATGTTATTTTACATGTTTGGACATAATATATGTCAAAATTAGGAGAAAAAATGGCAAAACCAGTGTAAATATTATGCATATTCAACTTTCCATTAGATGATAAATATATATATATGTGGCAATGCAGTTATCATCCTTGGTCTGTCAGTACCAGCCATTGCTCACAGGTTTACTACAATAATTGGCGCTACAGATGTTGCGAGTTTCCTCCTGCCCTAAACTGACAAGCTGTGATGTAAGTGAAAGAATCTTGAAAGCGGCTCGAAACCCCAATTAAAAAAAAGACACCAAAAAGTAGACATCGACTGTTGGAAACTAGCATGTATTACTAAAAATCAATATTGAAAATTCAACTCACTTTTTTCCTCAGTGCTTCTTGCAGCTCTTCCTTCAGTGATCCTTAAAGAAAAGCAAATACTGTTAGTTATTTCAAGGTTTCAAGGGTGATATGGTGTCATGTCAAAGGAAATACGGAATCTTACGGACCGACACGACACCGTATCACCCTTGAAACCCATGAAATAACAAATTTATTACCATTCAGATATTTAGTTTTACTACCATATGTCCAACTTAGTTATTTCCGTTATCATCTAGTTCAAGTGAAACCACATTTATCGTGTGAGGCATGTAGTGACGAGTAACAATGGTCATTCATGACGAGTAACAATGGTCATTCATGACGAGTAACAAGGGTCATTCATGACGAGTAACAAGGGTCATTCATGACGAGTGAAAATGGTCATGAGTAACAATGGTTAATCATGACGAGTAACAATGGTTAATCATGACGAGTAACAATGGTCATTCATGACGTGATGTAAACAGTGATTATGACGTAATTGTCTAGGGCCATTGGCAATGTTTGAGAAAACTATGCATAATTATTGTTTATAACCTGAATAAGGTAAGGTTTAGTCTACCTTTAATGAACACTTCATTAATCAATCTGTTTATTCAGTTATTGTAGTATAATATGGACCATAAATTGGTGATATCATGTTTGAAAGTCTACAGCTGTAGCATGATCATCAGAGCAAAATGGCCGTTCTCCTAATACAAGATATATTAAGGGGTCTAGAATCTGTATTACTTGGCAAAACAAACAAAGCTACCTCAACATGGCATTGTACACTTGGACTCTCGACGAATCAGATTCCTACAATTTTATCTGAATGGTAATAAAAACATATACACGTCTTCTTGTTTAAGAATAGTCTTAAGTCAATTGATTATAAATTAAATGAACCCTTTTGGATTTAAATGAAAGAAGCATTTCATCATATATTTGTATAATATACTAGTAACCACCCAAATCTGAAAGCACCCAAAACAAAACAAAAAGAAGTACACAGATCTACAGCATGTTTGCTATTTCTCTTTAATTTTTCTTTTTTTTAGTTCTATTTGTACTAATGATTCCTGTAACATATTCTTCGAGAAAAAAACAAGAAATATTTGTTTGGACACACTAAACATGAAGCCACCCAATCATAAACTGTTGTATGATATAGGATGTTATTGATATGGTACAATATACTATACTATGTAAATGACACAGCAAAATATACATATCACTACACTCTGGAATTAACAATATTAAATATTAATTAACACTGCAACTCAGAAAGTTAAATCACACAAATCCTGAGTAATGAAAGGCAAGTATATTATGAGGAATAAAATAATGTTTCATTTGAATATTAGAAAATGTTAGCATTGGCTGGTCAACAGATACCTGTAGCTTTCAAAATAACTACAAAAAGGAAAGTTGTCAACACTTTATATTCCAATAATTGTATTTAACTGCTTCCTCCAAATTACATAATAGAAATTGTGAACAATTAAATATTCTACAGAATTAATTACGTTGTAATGATTACTGCAATTTATAGTATATACAATGACAATGTATGTCTTACAATCACAAAATGTTTGCGTTGTCAACATATCACCACCTAATGGTAGGCTTACATTTGAATATAGTAGATTTGCATGGATTTGAGCATCCTCTGAAACAATGCCAATGACCAGTGCATACCTAACAGCTGTTAAAGGCCCTGGCCAATAATATGCCCCATTTTCATCTGCCATGTCAGGATGAATAAAATTAAAATTCAAAGTCATCCAATCAGAACGCTCCTCTTAAGGACTTGACTATATTGTTGGATTGATGACACGAGAGAAAATGCCTGGCCATGTTAAGTAACACAGGCTTGGATTGGTCAATATTTTTAGAAAAGATGTCATCACGGTCACTTTCGATCAGAGTTCTAGATAAAAATATTGCCCAGGTCTCTCATGTACAAAAACAGCATTGCTACGGTTGGTTACCTTAGAGTTTCATACTTGAGATTGAGCCTAGGGTTGGCAGATGTTAAAGTGGCAAAATCATCTTTGGAAAAATATATCAACAAAAAATTCTACAAAATATACACAATGCTCTGGTCTATATATAACAACAATTTGTTGGTTCTAAATATAGACTGACCTGCTATTCTCCCAGTTGACTGCCATTTTATTGTGAACACAATGGATTATAAGACTTTGGGAAGGATGTGGCATATAAAATTGGAATCATCAGGATGGTGCTCATCAATGTCAAAGGATAGGTGTAATTAATTAGGGGGGGGGGGGGGGGTCAGTACAGTTTAAGTAAAAAATATTTTATTAAATAATTATGTTTCTAGATTAGTAAAACAAAAAATCATTAAGAAGAATCTTGTCCAGGAAATATAGCTGTATCAGAATATGTAATAACCTTGTTTTTTTTTTATCATTGACCTATGCAAAGATGATCTTGCCACTTTAGGGTAGGTAATGGGCATTCTGTTCAGAGGAAGGTATTGGAGCAGTGTTGTCCACTGTGTTACATTAGTGTTATGAAAGCCACAGTACTTGGTGCAGGGATATTCTGTGATACACTTGGCATAGGAGGCATAGGAGGCACAGGGGGCACTGCAGGCGAGGCAAGAGTAGCCGTTATCGTTTCTGTCTGGCTGTTACCTGAGTCCAGCCTACAACACAAGCAGCGAATGATAAATCAATACAAGCAATGAATTATGATCATAAATCCTTCACTCTCAATTCAATATTACTATGCTATTCTCAGTGGACCTAGTTATGGTACTATTATGTGGCTTGGGTCTATGGAACAATTATTATAGTGAAATGAGAGTCATAACTGCATGCCTGTAGATATGGTATAACAAGTTGTGTAAGATATCAGATAATATTTTATTGAGACACAATTGCAATTGCCATTCAACAGTAGACATATTAGAACCCCTATATGAAATACTAAAATCGTCGAACCTTAAATTCACGGCTTTGTAAATAGCTTGTTTTTCTTTAATTGGGGTTTAGAGCCACTTTCAAAATTATTTCACTTATATCACGGCTTTTCAGTTTAGGGTAGGAAGAAACCTGCAACATAGCGCTGAATGTTGCAGTAAACCTGTGAGTATCGTCTGGTACTGACAAGACCAAGGATGATAACTGCATTGCCATTCTACAGACAGCGCATCCTATCAATATCGCATCAGA
>JAUTBT010011712.1:0-22512 GCA_032361225.1 Lepetodrilus schrolli
AGTAGTAGTAGTAGTAATAGTAGTAGTAGTAGTAGTAGTAGTAGTAGTAGTAGTAGTAGTAGTAGTAGTAGTAATATGTATGATTATGATAATTAATATACGTCCCATAATCGTTCTGATGATATGGTCATTAACTAAACAATGACTGCTAAAGAGTGCGCCACCAACAGTTTATCGACTATTCATTGCCTATGGAATTCATTCAATGGCTATGCTATATGATTCATTCATTACCCCTGGGAATAATTCGTTGCTTATGGAACATACTGTATATGGGACATACTGTATATGCAGAAACGCACAATGTTCTTACTCCTCATATGTAACATGAATACATGATTTAGATGAGCCTACTCCAGGAAGTAGACCAAGGCTCGTTGCATGCCACGTACCAAGTCAAGAGTCGCCATGGTTTACAAAGGTTGTGGACTGCGGCACACACACACACACACACACACACACACACACACACACACACACACACACACACACACACACACCGGTCATACATCAGCGAGCAACATGTATTGGTTTTAATTGGACAGTTGTGCTGTTTACTTTATTTACTTGATTGCCTGTTTTAAAATAATTATACGTCAGTAACTCGTCTGAAAACGAAAGAAATGATGTACTTGAACTTTTAAAGGCATGATCCCACAAGTTCTAATGCCAAGATGGTGCCCATTGCCCGCAGTCTGATTGTCGGTAGACGAGGGGTGTGATCGTGTGTGTGTATACATCCATTCGAATGGTGAGAAGCCCGAAGAACGTCATTTTCAATATGTCACGACGAAAAGAACAATCCACAGTATAGTGTCATTGTGATATTTAAAAATCAGCAACGGTGTCATAAATATTTTAACATCCATAACAGCGACATTGTCATATTTACAAATCAATACCATTGTCATTGTTCAGATGTTTTTTTCTAAAGAGAAGACACATGAACACGTAAGTGTAACTTAAAAAGTGTAAATTGACAACAAAATCTATATACTACCTACACTTCTTAATATACCGATAATATTAAAAGAAAAGAAAAAGAAAAACAATAATATCGAAGGCATGAAAAAGGTATTGTTGAGCAGAGATGCCTCAGATGGTCACCCTAAATACCTCCATAAAGTGAAAAACAGCATTGCATAAACACAACTATGAATCCGTGTTTCTCTACATTATTTCAACTAATCATAGTGGGAGGAATGTCTGCACCATAAACATGTATGTGCATGTTACGCTACGGCCAACGACACACGGTTGATACAAATGAACCAATGATAATAACAGATGAAACTATGATAATATTAGATTAAGCAAGGATGATGACATTTTACTACGTACTGTAAATATCGCATCCCAGTCTAACATGGGCGTGCAACTATTCTCCACCACGGAGACTACAAGATGCTCACAGCCTGTGTTTTAGAATAGGGTGGAACTGTAGTCCGAGCATAGATTATGACGCACGCCATGCTTTTACTCCAACAGGAAATGATGTAGACATCTATTTACGCCCGGACTACCGGGACGATCCTTTGGTGAAACGTAGGCCAAAACCGGATTCGAACTCAGATCGTCATTTGTGTAGTACTATTCGCGTAATATTATATCTAATGCAGGTAACGAAAGGGTCGTTGTGTAGACATGGCATGCTGCTACTACAACAGGACATGACGTAAACTACGATTTAAGCTCGAACTACAGGTGCGACCGTTTCGTGAAACGCAGCCGAGGAATTCGAACGGATTCGAACTAGGGCCTCGTCGACCTCTTGTCGAACGGTACGGACTGTCAATCCTGAGTGAGGTGATCAGTGTCTGAATGATGACATTTTCTTATTGGAATACGTCTTTGTTTTTCAGTCTACTGATTTAACAGAAGAGCAGATAGCAGGTATGTAACATCTTTTTATACCATAAGTAAATTATCTCCTTGGATGCCAACAAAACTGACGGTAATATCATCACCCATGCCTTTATCACATACTGTCGTCAGTCATTTCGGGACATGTTGTTTTTGGCTAACTGACATTTAATCTTCATTTCATGTATTTAAAAAAAAAGATTTATCGCTTTTTGACGACCATCCAATGCAATATATAGTACGATTTGTTGGATGGTATGAATTAAGTGTTTGAACAAGATATGCTCATTTAAATGTAAAATTAGCTGTCGGACATGCCATTTCGGCGATGATTGTGTAATTTTATGTTTTTTGTTTTCGGTTTTGAAATGATATAGGACACATCTCACTATGTAGTATAGGCGTTCACTAATGTACGCTCAATGATTGTGACCTCTTCATCCAGGATTGTTGTAGTGTTGGAACATGAGTTGCTTCCCTTTCTATATACCTATTTACGTTCCTTAGGCCGAGTTCGTTCGTTAAGTTGATTTGGTTAGGTTTCGGTTTTGAGGGGTTCAGTGGTCCAAATGGAACGGCAAGTTCTTGTTTGATTTCCTTCTAACGTCTCACATTATTATAAATTTAGTCTTAAAATGACTTCAAATTCAAATTCATATTGTATGAACCTAAATAACTGATGATCTTACACCACGTACAATGTCCGTCCAAAATCTGTTATTGATGAATCAGCTCATTTTCCGGACAGTCTGCTAGGTGAGTGTAGGATCGTGTGACCTCTCAACCGTCTGACCGCAGACCAATCACAGCGTACTCTTCTTGCGACTGTTCGTAACAGTTAAACGCATACAATCACAGTTTGTTGACATATTTCATGGCCAAAGGTATTTACTTGAAAGTATGTACATTTGATTGGTCTACACAAGTATATTGGGCAACATATTACATCTTTGCGCATGTCCCAATGGTTTTCAATATTTTTTATATTTTATTTTATTTTTGTATTTGTTGATCTCGCATTAATAAAACTATGAAGAACTATGAAAATATTGAAAAATCAGTGGAACATGCGGAAAATGTAGTATTTTACATGTGTAAACAAATCAAATGTACATACTTTAAAATGCGTTTTATCCTTAAATATGTCAACGAACCTTGATTGTATGCCTCATAGTGGTTTTAAAGGTGTTGAAGACGGCGGACATCCAGTTGCTATTCTATAATCAACAAAATTAATTAACGGCCAGTTGCCATTTTGGACATTTCCAAACAGGATCCAGGTACTCTTCAAGAACTTGTAGATGCATTGGAAGAAGAATAGCACCAGATTCCTAAAACTGAGTTCCGAAATTTGGTAGAAAGTCTCCCCACAAAATATCTGCATTCTGTAAAGATCAACATATGCATAATTGATAACAAATCCATAAACTAAGCAAATTCATTTTATAAAGAAGGTAACTATGATGCCTTCTCGTTCCGTGTCCCGTAAACGAGTGTGAAATCCCATTGTAATGACGTAGATAACATGTAGGTGTATAATATCGATTCCATACACAAGTGATTTACGATATTCAATTGATCATATTTCTCACAATTTTCTACTTTTCTGGAATTGGCTAAGTTGTTAACTAATGGCCCATCTTTTAAATTCACATTAAACTCAATTCCGGGACACACTGAATCATTAACAGGACAAATTAATAACAATATGTAATCAACACATTTTGAATGGTAATATTCCACTATCTGTTATGACAGCTAGTGAATGTATTTTATTCTCCGATTCATTGTCATGTCTTCAAGCAATAACACATTTCAAAGAAAACAATCCGCGTATCATTGGCATTCTATAAATTTGCAATGTTGCAACACTTCAGTTTATTGTTGGCTATCACGTCATGTTGACACAGAGCTAATTCATATTGAGGGCTTATTCAGCACCAATGGCTGCCCATAGTAAAACCATATCACAAATATTAATCCCTTTTATGGATTGCAAAGATGATATGCATAGATCTATTACGCACCTTCGTCAGACCAGGCGGGACCTGGAGACCATCAATAAACTATATACATCATATTCAACCAAACATTTCTTATCATACATTAAAAGAACATTATATGATGGGTGTGGCAAATATCCTATTAGTGTATTATTGGTCATATGTAAGATATTTGCAATAGAACACTGAGAACATACTATATTTTACTGTACTACTCATCATCAAACGACGATCCAATATTTGTTAATGGACATATCGTTCATCTTCCAGGATATCCTCAAACCTTTGCCTTTATCTAAATTCTATTTTCCTTTTTCTATTCAGAATTCAAAGAAGCGTTCAGCCTTTTCGACAAAGATGGCGACGGCACCATCACAACCAAAGAATTGGGCACCGTGATGAGATCATTAGGTCAGAACCCAACAGAGGCAGAGTTACAAGACATGATCAACGAGGTCGACGCTGATGGTGGGTAAAAACCAAGATTAGAACTCAAGGTTATTTCTCATAAAATCCATTACATTAAACTCATAATACGAAGATATATGTATGTATATTATCATGTATTAAAAACGCAAAACTACAACAACAACAACAACAACAACAACACCAAAACCAAACAACAACTGAACAAAAAAACATATACGAGTAATCAATAGATAATTAATTCAGATTTATAGATGTTGTAGACTATAAAACAAATATATACATAGACTTCGTAAAGATTATGAATATTATACACGGGACAATGTGTTACTGTGCGGTTCACGTCCGATACAATAAAGTATTTATTCTGGTAATTAAAGTTGTATTTGATTATACAGATGCTGCAGTATAGATAGATGCCAATGCATTTAATGTTAACATTACAACAAATGTGACTACCCTCAGTAACCCTGTAAGCATGTGTTAGTTCCCGCTGCCGTGCTGTAAGTCTTGGCATATTCATACGACGTCGATATGGAATAATGAACATTTGTTTAGCTGTATGCTCCCCCATGTGAATCTCTTAGATCACAATCCCATGACATTTCTTTATAGTGCTGAAGAAACGAAATGAAAAATGTTTTCCTCAAATTAAACCAAAAATATTACTCGCAAGTGCAATAACTAACTTTTTAATGATGTTTTTGCACATTTAAAATACTTGCGATTTATTTGCTGTTCGGAATACATTAAAGGTATACAATCACGGTTTGTTGATACATTTTATGGTCAAACTTATTTTACATGAAAGAATGCACATCTGATTTGTTGTAAAATGCACATACATTTACAAATATACATCTGATTTAAAACAACAATGCCGCTAATAATTATGGCATAAAAGACACTAATAGTACAGTTATTACATGTGTGTTAATACACGTTCTTAGTACTAAGATGCTACTATAGTATGTACAAATAATTACAATTCTGACAAAGTCTTTATCATGTGTTCCTATACCATTGAAAATAAACATACAACGCGAGGCCAGAAGAAACGTTGATGGCTCCTTTTTTTTTTTTTATCACTATGATAATCTTCGAACATGCTCCTTAAAATGCTCCTTAAAATGCTCCTTAAAATGCTATTGGAAAATGCCACTCAGACCTACACTGAGGAAATTGATCGGAATCGGGACAAGTAAGTACGGGTTGCCATGGAGACACGATGACTGGCCTTTGTCGTGATATATATACTCAATAAACCTTCAGATAGTTTATACTTTCGTAGAATATACTTAGATAATGCTGATATTTAAAATGTGCTAGCAGATGTCTTATATATTTATTTAAACTTCACAGACATAAGTAACATAATTTATGTCTAAGACATTTTCTGCTGAAATTGTTAAAATTTATGCAATATAAAAGCGTTTGCTATCGATACTAATTTACGTCGACAATGACGTAAACGAATTCATGTCGGTAAACAATGATAAACGTATGCAATCATTGACTTGCTTAAACTTTACTAGTCAAACGATTATTTTTTTAAAGGACATTATCATACATTTGATTTGTCTACGCAAGTGCAATATTCAACAAGTTACTTATTCCTCAGTGCATATCAATATTGTTATAAAAATCTTTTATCAGGATCAATATATACCAGTAACTTAACATGAAGCAAACTGTATACGTACTTATATGAATTTAATAGCTGGATCCGCGGATTACGTCTTCAATTATTCATGTCTCCTTCAGATAACTATATGTCTGGAAGTACATTCCCTCATAGCTATACTTGGGAGAAGATTGTTAGTAAAACTTTGCACGATGCTGAGGAAGAACGCATGAAGAAGTCAATTAACTTCAGACCAGAACTTCATCTTACTTTTAATGGGTTAAATTCACACGGATTGTGGACACTAGCGCTGGACAAACCGTATAATTTCAGAGCGTATTCCTTTCTAGTTAAGTTATCCTGTCGTTTGAAAATATCTAGAGAATGTGATCGTGGCATTGTTGCCAGTGATATTGACAGACATAAATTGTTTTCCTGTAAGCAACTGCTTGCCCAACGAACTGCCCTCTTTGAGGGAATTACTGATGCTATGGATGTGGAGTAATATTAGCCTCGAGGGCTAAGATGAAGATAGCATCCTTGCAGAGTTATTGGGAGGGGAGAACTCTCCGCTTGGAACATTCCCTTATGATCAGTGATCCAAAATCATAACGAACGTTGCCAAGACAATATATTCCTGGACAATTAACTTTAATCCCACCTATTAATTATCATATGTGGGTGTATATTATGTATGTCTGCTCTGTATCTTCGTTCTTCTGTATGTTCTGTTCTGTATGAGTATGATCTGATCTTCGATAATCGGAGGAAATAAAGAATATCTATCTATTTATCATTATTCATGTTAAAGGTAAGACATTCTAAGGAAGTGGTGAAATTGAACTTGTATTTCAATGTGCCATGAATTGTAACCTATACGATAGTGTGGTGAACATATATTTGGACGTACGCTAGTAAATGATATATATGCCAAACGAATGCACATTCCTTTTAAATAGCTCTCAAGTACGACTCAAATACACATTGGGCGCCATTGTAACCATACCGATATTTGGAACGAACCCGAGTTGCCTTCGGACAGCCGAAGGGGTAGCTATAGCCCCGCAGGCAGATCCCAGTAGGAGCTGTTCGTTCACACACGACTACATTTAGTCCAAACCGATCATCAGTCCCAGTAATTTCATGCCCGTTACCTCCCACGATGTAATTAATGTTCTCGGATTTTCTTCCGACAGGAAACGGAACCATAGATTTCCCAGAATTCCTCACGATGATGGCTCGAAAGATGAAAGAGACCGATTCCGAGGATGAATTACGAGAAGCATTCCGCGTGTTTGACAAGGACGGCAACGGTTTCATCAGCGCCGCCGAGCTGAGGCACGTCATGACGAACCTGGGAGAGAAGTTGACGGACGAGGAGGTCGATGAAATGATCAGGGAAGCAGATATCGACGGTGATGGACAAGTAAATTATGAAGGTGGGTCCACGTGTACAGTTCAGATTGTATCGGTGGGGCATGACCTTTCAATTTGCCCCGTAGAATCAATGACCGCAGCTGGGCGCAGTTCCACAGAACGATCGCAGCGCTACAAGAGTCGTGACTCACGTAATGGAATTACAACTCGTAGCGCTACGATCGTACTTTGGACCGTGAACCTGACCAATTTAAGTGCTGACTTGTGAAATATTCAAGATGCTTATGGTATTCAGCTTTAAACGCGATAGTCATCGAATTAAATTTACCGTCTTCATGTTTTGTACAAGACAATGATTTACGAAATAACTAAAATGTTGACATTAGGTCGTTATTAATTTTGAAAACACAAATGCATGTAATGTTGATAATAGAAGTATTTAGCAGGGGCAATACTGCTGTAGATTACTATGGACATTAATACAGATCAGAACCACTTCACTTCAAGGCTCTTGTCCAAAGCAATATCGAACACGGTTAGTCAGGAAGTTGGCGTTTTATAGATTTCATAGCAGTTGTTCAAAATGTACTCAAATGAAGGAAAGAAATTTACTTGAAATCGCATTATTACCTTTCTGCTTTTCTTTCAGAATTTGTTAAAATGATGACGTCTAAGTGAGTCAGCACGTTCCTGCACATCACGTGACTTCCTGTACAGCAATATCTCATACAGTGCACGTTCAGAACAGCACGTCGCTGCCTGTACAGCAATCCATCGCAGATCACACTGTGTGCGTTATGGCAGCTATGATACAATAGATGACGTCACCATGCCGACACATATTTGCCTTATCGTCCGGTCTAAGCTTTACATTTGTAAATACTCCATATGTGTGTGTATGTTAATAATTTATTTCTACTTTGTTATCTTCAATTTAATGGATGAATCATGGTTGTAAATGGTTGTAGAACCATGGTTGTGAATGGTTGTAATTACGAATGATTGATCTGATAGTCAGCATCCAACTATTCTTAAAGTCACGTACTGCGAGATACGATTCAGGAAATACAATTAAAAATGCATGTTGGTTTTTTGTTTTGTCACGTCTGTGCGTGATAACATGTGTGATTCTTTGAATTTTTTTAAATTCTATACGTAAAATTAAAAGTAGAATATCGACCGAGTCCGTTTGTTATCTTGCTGGATCTAATATAAAGACCATACTTACAAGACACATATTTCATTTTGGTAGAATTGTGCTTATTTACATAGTTCCTAGCTAGGCCCTGTGCCTGAAAAAAATATTTTGACGTGTAATGAATTGTATTGTAAAATGAGCAATGTCCAATGTCTGCAATAAAGAGTTCATCTGGAGAAGTTAATTTTTCAAAACGACCCTATGCTCTATACAATCAATATTGGAATCCCGTTGTGGGTTCTGGTTTGATAATGCTGTGAAGATTTGAATATACGCTGTGATTATCAATGGTATATCCGCAACAACCGAATTTGGCCTTGTTATAAATCATGGTTGTTGAGGGTTTCCCTCCAATCATAAACATATATCAGTGATTCTGAGGGAAAGCAACACAGAGAGAAACGTTATACTTTCACTGCTCATGCTGACATTGTAGTGTACGATAATTACTGCGGGTGGTGAGATTGAACATCACTTGAATATTGCTATGGGAAATGGAACTGGACGTAAACGAGAGCTACTCATTTGTCAATACATTAACGGGCAAAGTACTTCACAGTGGTGATAAAGTGAAAATGGTCAACTTCGTTAGCTTAAAAGCTCAACTGACTAATAGATCTGTGAGAATTTTGACGTTTTATGTATATGTTCTTTGGGGATTTCTTCACGATATAATCCGTACGAAAAATAGTGTATACGTATCAGCCGTGGTTTCCCACTAGATCTTGCTAATCGGGTACCATTTAATCCTCGACCTGCTACCCACATATGCACATTTAAAACATTGTCAAGAAATGATGAGATATATACCAACGAACATTATCAACACAGTATTGTTGGTCATTTGGTAGAGTGAGTAGATTTGGATTTCTTCGGAATATTTTACGTGAGATTCGTTAAAATAAAATCATGTACGTATGGGCCGTCAATCGCGACATAAATACATCCCACCCCCTTGATATGTCAGTTACGCTTTGCCACATGTCGAGCATGTACATATAAAAATAGCGTTAATCAACGACATTCTTTTTCATATTTCATCCACGTACATGGTTTCACCACATTATTACTATAATTTCCTCGCTAAGATAATGTTTGACGGACATGGACCATGTGGTTACTCTATTGCGTTACGCGTAACTTTAAACTTCTCTGTATTCTGAATGGCTGATTGTGCATACTCTGAGTGTCTTCAACTTTCAAGCGTTTTCAAGACAAGCCATGATCATATAACTAAAATAATATTGAAAGCGGCTCTAAACTTAAATTTTTAAAAATTTAAAAATTAAAAAAAGAATTATATCGAAAACATCGCCGTCCGGAAACTTTAGCATATTACGCGTAGTGTTCGTATTGTAGGCTTCCTACTCGGTTTTATTTGGTTACAAGGAAGCTTTCGTATTTACACTAAATGGGACGTGTGCAGTTAAATGAATACTAATAATAATAATAATAATAATAATGATAATGATAATGATAACAAATGTGTACTAATTTACATTGCAACATATCCTTGCTCGAAAGCGTGTTCATAGCGCTACATTATTGTCCCGGTCAATGGGTCAGTATGCACCCATTTCACCTTCTCAACACCTTGGGGAGTATACAAGATGCCATCTCGTTCCATCTTCACAAACCGTCCGTCTATATGTACAGCCAACCAACGAATGAGTGAATTGAGCTTTTAACCATATTTTAGTGTGACTTGGTATTCGTATGTGCGGATGGTGTTTATGGGAATAGAAATATACACGTGGTATCGTGTCACGACGCTCTCGTATCAACTAAGCGACCACAGCTCTCATTATCACTACGAGAGTGCTACGAGAGTGCTACGAGAGTTATTTGCGGATACGAGAGCTTAACAAAGGGCGATACTGTAGCCAACCACCTTTACGCACCAGCCCGTGGTGATCATGATCACTCAACGCCAGCTTGTCAATCACAAACACTGTCTATTGTTCCTGTTTATCATCCTTATGCACAGATCCATACGAAGCCAATGCGACTATAGCGTTACTGCATGAAATATTGATAAACAGTTCGAGTCGAATCCCATTGCGTGTCGCCATTTCCCTGCTGTTTGATATTGTATTTATCACTTTTAGAATTCCATTATATCGATCATTCTGTATCTGTATTGACTTAAGTGATATACACCGCATTCAGCTAGCGCAAAATTAATATGTGTCCATGATGCGATAAAATAATTGATATAAGTAATGCTATAATGGTTAAGAATAGGGCTTTAACAGGTGCAATGTAATCAGATGGTGTGCAGTACTAGTATTATATGTAGTGTATTAATATGCGTCGCGTCTTATACCGCTGTAATACGTTAACATCCACGGCAACCAAGATATTATCTGATTTAATGTATTCGCATTCACAACGCATTATACTAACATCCACAACGCATAAATATGTGCAATGCATTAAAACGCAAACCATTAAAAACAGCTGTGATGCATTAATAGCTACAACGCATTAATATGTGCAATATATTAACATCCATAGCGCATTGCTAAACTGAAATGCACTAATATAGCCACTATAACGGACTAACAGACGTCATGCATAACATTAATAATTAATTAAATAGCAAATAAAGACGCATTAAATAGTGCCAAGCATGAACATGCGTCATACATGTACATTTGCAGATATAGTGGATTATTAACAGTTAGGATGCAGCACTAACACGCAACAGATGTAATCCATTAATAGCCGTAAAGTAGCGCATTAAATAGCTATAATATATAACAACCAAAACGCATTAGAGAGCCATGAGACATGCTATTAAACAGCTGCGATAATACGTGCACCATTAATTACCACTGTGCATTCATTAACTGAGTAGAAGAAATAGAGGTAACTAATAATATTAGTATTAAAGGATATCAAGTGTAAATAATCGCAAAGTGCAACAACATTTGCATACTCTAATTAACAACTGGAATACATTAATTAATATCCACAACGCATTAATAGCACAATATTGACAATGTGGTTACTAAATTAATTTTCTATTTAATGATAGAATACGTTTTTCTTCTTCAATTGCTATCATTAAAATGAAGATATAGATGTGAGATATTATTTTCGTATAGAATTTAACATTCCAGTTTGAAATGTCATCTTTCTGCGGCATCAACGACGTGTGAGATATTGTTGAACCTACTCGGCCTTTTTAGAATCAATAATTAAACATAAAATAAAACATTAGTGAAATATGTGTTTGTGCGTTTTGAGATGGATTACAGTGGACTATCATTTTCAATGACATATGTTTGTAACATTCCTAACCAACCTCACACTGTTTCATTCCAACGGATGAAAACGTGATAGATATTGATTTCATTACGCTTAAACCGGTGTCACTGCATACTTCCGCCCCTCGAATATAACCACCCCTATACCGGCCAATTTGTACTGGAACATACTCTCCCCAATTATCCTAACATATGCCTCATTCACAATCTATATTCGCCACCGGAATACATTCAACCAGTTAGAACATACAATGCTATATACTTGGTTCCGTAACCTCTTTCTAGGTATGTCGTCAAAAATATATATTAGTAGTATTTGCTATATGATCATGTAATATTTGAATGCCAATATGCACACATGCTATAATTACTACCTGTGACAGGTTGAAAGATAATACTTATTATAATAATGACTAAATTATATGATAATTATTGCACACTTGCCTGAGAAACAGAGTACAGACCAATGTATACACATATGGTGTGAGGATAACCATAACAACTACTTCTTGAAAGCTAAACCAAGGGAGATAACTGCAAATGTAAAATATTAAATTGTTCTCCCGACGGGATTCGAACCCTGGTCCTCCGGGTTTACATTGCCATCCGTATCTCAAGCAGCCGTAAGGATTCCAAAATTCAAATTATCTCCCTTCATGATTCCTGATTAATATCTTCTAGGAATATAGATGCAAATGAGACGACACGAAGCCAGCGGATTCTGAATGAATGAATTGCAAGACTTCAGTAATTATCCCCACAGCGGTGTGAAATTGACAGTTAATGGAGTACCTGGTGTCAGTAGATTCCCCCAAGACTGAGTAAGTCCAAGAGCCAACGGTATTTGGAGTATTAGAATTATAAGCATAGGCCTATACGTATTTTTATATTAATATACAATTTATTTGCTCTCATCAATCGGTTGTTGTCCTCGATATCTGTAAAACATGCATGAAGAACTTCAATCTGTTTTTTTCAAGATTATTTCGCTCATATCACGGCTTGTCAGTTTACGGCAGGAGAAAACCTGCAACACATGTAGAGCTGAATAAGTAGTATACCTGCGAGCTACTGGTGAGGCTCTTCAGTGCCATGAAGCTCCGTTGGGCGTGGAACTACCTTCTTATGGTTGTCTACTAATCACGTCCGATTACTATCATAGTGCACAGCAATGGCCATGTTTGTTGTTATTCCGAGGTTGCGTTGACGTTTCTCGTCTGACTTCATGCTTCAGCTTCATGTCCCTGCCTTTTATTATACATAACTATATCCGTTATCTTCATCATGCGGAATCTAATGTGTGTTCAAATTAAGTTATATTCGCCACAGGGAAGCTAGCATGTGTTAAAATTACCAAGAGTTTTTGATTCACAAAACCTATAGTGATGCATTCCTTGTAGTTTTATGTATATTGTATAGTTCAATATAGAGTGATGCATTTCTTTTTATATTGTGGGGCATTCTTTATATTATGATGCATTATTTAGATTAGATTATAATACTTTCTTTATTATTATGATGCATTCTTTACAGTATGATGATTTTTATTTTTTTATTGTATGATGCATTCTCTATATTGTGCTGCATTATTTATAGTGCAATACATTCTTTATAATGCGATGTATTACTTGTACTATTGTTTATCACCCAATACTGTCTTTTCGCAGTAGATATCGCTTTCAAATAGCAAGCGATATCTACAGCAGTAGATATCGTTTGACCCAATTCTTGGTTTATTTGATTGTTTATTTGATTGTTCGACCATTGTGATGTCATGCTGTAGACATCGCTTGACCAAAGTATTTGATTGTCCAACCATTGTGCTGTCATCGCTACAATTGTGATGTTGTAGCATTGCTCTGATGTCATAGTGCAAATGCAGTAGCATTGTTCTTCTTTCATGACTTTAAAATGATATTCGGCAAAGCCTCGGATTTAATAACTTTCACAACTCGTGTTGATATATTTGAAAATCCAAGACACTTGGGTAAGATTCTCTATATATCAAGAAAGTTAACTTCCACGAATGATGCCAGGTGCTTGGGGCAAGTTTGAATTCAGGACCTTTGGCTCCAAAGTCTGCTGGTCTATCACTGTGCTACCAACCATCCCTATTGAAGATTGGTAAAAACGTCAAGTTATATAAAAAAAAATATTGTTTGAATCACAATTCAGGCTAATTAAGTTTTAAATGTACGCTTTCATAGATGATTACCAATATCTACTTAATATCATCGGTTAAACATCTGAATGGGTTAGCACATTGCTTAAAGATCCAATGTAGTGATTTATTTGGAATATTATATTTAATACGATCAAGATTTATTTTAAATACATTATGTTTGGAATAATGGACATTAAGGAGGTGATAAATATTAAATTCCACAGATCCAGGACATCAACATCCTAACAAGGTAGCCAATTAGTTATCACTATCAGCTTGCTATAGCTTCAACATGCACAGATAGTGGACTAGTTTGTCTCACTCAATTACTTGCTCATTGCATGTCAAATATCTGCTTATTTGAAATACGGGTTGTTTTCCAAATCCATAGATTAATATGGCCTTAACCGTGATCAATATATCCCCCTAAAAACAATGTTAATAAAATAAAATAAAAATATAACTTTGACCCATGTATTAAATAAATAAATAAATTAATTTAATTAAATTAAATTAATAAAATGAAATACTAGTAAATATAATTAAACAAATAAAATAAAATAAAATAAAATAAAATAAAATAAATAAAACTACATAAATAAAATTAAAATAACTTACATAAATAAAACTACATAAATAAAAATTAGGATTAAAAAATATAAAAATAAAAATAATAATAATAAAAATAGACTCTTTGTTTTGTCAAGCTGATTAAGAGTAATGCACTGGGAGGATATTCTTTCCTCGTTTTTTTTAACCTTCTATCCGCTAGAGACGAGTGTAGATGCCCAAATTATATAAAACAATCATTTTGATTCATAAACCAGGAAGAATTAACCTAAAAGAACAGGCATGCACTGTAGATATTTAAAACCACAACTGACAGGTGACAGATATACGGTATTAATCTATTTCGGTAAAGTTGATAGATATCACTTCTATCATTTCTCCCTTCAAAGAGAGATTAATAGTCTTTGAAGTGAATACCTTATATTTTTTTTACATGTACGAAGAAGAGTGTGGCTGAAGTAACAAGAAGGAAGCACCATTATTTTTTAAAACTATTATTCAAGGGTATATGAGTAGGGGGTGAGGCGTGGGAGTAGGGGAAGGGGGGGAAGGCTCCCCCAATAATTTGGCCACCCAAGAATAGCTGATGTTGCAAAACACTAAAGTTGCCTATTAATATAGTATTTACATACTGCCCCCCTTAATATTTGATCTTCCGATGTCATAATTGTAATACATTAAACACATACAATGATAGATTAAGTTGTTGTGTTGGACTGAATTTGAGTTAAAAATGCTAAGTGCATGCATACATATAATCCTCCAAATATCTTTTCACCTCTGTAGGATAGGTAAAATTCTATTGCAGTTTACATTTCCAGTAAAACCCAAATAATGTACTGTAAATTCTCAAGTTCCTACAGTATAATAGACTAAGGGGGATAACTCTAATAATTGAACACGGTCAAAATAACCTTTCATGATCATTAGTACCATAATAGCTGCGTAACATACATATTCAAAAATAAAATAATATGAAAATATTGAAAACCAGTGCGATATGCAGAAAATGTAGCTGGTTACCCAATATACTTATGTAGACACATTAAATGTACATACTTTCATGTAAAAAAATGTTTGACCATTAAAAATGTAAACAAACCCATGATTGTATGCCTTTAAATCTAATCAAATTTCATTTAATGTAAAACATTGCAGATTAAATCTGTCCCAACATCACCACATGGAATCTAGCAAACCAATACTTGATCTAGAATTCATGAATTACAGGGGATTCATGCATGACCAAGTCTACAACAATTGACCTTGAACCTTTTTTTGCGAGAATCAAATATTTGCCCGAAAGGTGAACCTCACAACAAAATATTGTCTTCCTCATAATTCACACTGATCATTATGAGTGACCATCACAACTAGCATAACTGATCTCACAAGCCATACCATAACTTACCAAATAGATAAGGTATTAAGTTTGTCAAATATTGCACTGAATAAAACCTCTCCCTGGGAATGCAAATACTGTATATTTGATCACATTTTTTATATATAAATTATCTAGTTATTTTTATTATTTTTTAATAATTTTTTTTTTAAAGGTGTAGTATGCAGTACATTAGTTTAGTCACAGAAATATTTTCAATTTTTAGAACAAAGTCATTCATCGGCTTATTGGTGACCTTTTCCGTCTGTTTGAAAGTATGACATTAGGTGAAGTGACCCATGACATTACTACACTTAAATTGGCAATATTAATCACCCGATAGGCAATAAATCAAACTGACCAATCATACTGCTTGTCATATCCCTTAAGGCTGCAGACCGCATCATTTTCGCCCAATAATCTGACTGTTTTGATGTCTTGTTCAGTGTCTTGTGAGGAATATGAACGTCAATACATTTTACGAGCTGGCCTAATATACAAACGACTTTTACAAACTAGTAACATGCAACAATCCCAGTTGATCATAATTTGAATCGTAAACGGACGAATGGATGGTTTGTGTACATTCATGACCAGATACATTGTTATTTGTATGAGTAGCATGATATTATACAAGCGATGTCACAGCTAATATTACAAACAACACAGCATAATATGAACCAATCCCAGATGATTATACTTTTAATTTCAAAACAATAAACAAATGTTAGGTACATACTTCATCAATAGTTACAATGCTATTTTTATGAGCATATACGGCAAATGTCACACCTAATTTACAAATGATTTTACATAATATCTTTAAACAATCACAACTGATTCTATTTTGAATTACAAAAGAATTGAACAAACAAGGTGACGTATCTTCAGACACCTAATTTCCAAATGACCACGAAACAATCCCAGCTGATGTTATTTTGTATTACAAAAGACTGATACGTGTATATTATACATGGCGAGTAACATTGTTACATGTATGAGTAACATGTACACGACAGATGTCTCATCTCTACCAGCTTAGTATTGGTCATGTGTCCCTGTTTACAACATCCTATTGGTCAGGTGTCACAGTTTACGACATTCGTGACACCGAAAACTGGGTTAATAACCTGTCCACTGTGTTCAACAGAGGGTGATGTGATGTGGTATCATACCTGTGTATAAATATATTTAATATACAATCATTATCATGGTCCAGTTCAATGAACTGAGTTTATGTATATACCACTAGTCCCTCCCTGTTAGAGACATTGGAGACTATTTTTTTTGTTTAATTTATAAAATTACTTTTTGCTTCTACGTTGTTTTTTTTTTTAAAGAAGAACATGTAAAAGAGTAAATATAAGAGAATGTATGCATAATACCATGAAGTACTGATAAATAATGAAACACTTTGCAAGAAGAACATTTAGATAAATTAATTGATGCGAACAAGTACAACATGTCTGGTGATAATCATAAAAATATTGGTCCTACGTGGAAATGTTTGACCAGCATAGCTCTAACCATATCCCCAATATCTCCAAACATATTCAATATAGCTCTAACCACATCAAACATACATGTAGCTCAGGCCACATCCAGTTTAGCGACAACCACATCCAGCATAATCTCAACCACATCCAGCATAATCACGACCATATCCAGCATAGCTCTAACCGCATCCAGCATGTGTCCATTGAATGTGTGTATTTGAGAATCAGCAACACACTCTCCGGGCTGGACAATAATTACAATCACTGGGCATCTCCAGTTGCCACCAGCATGAAGGAGGTTAACATTCACTCCACACCCATTGAACCTGTATATTTATGACATTTAGTTTGAACATTCATATTCATTCAAATGCCCAATTCCCTTTAGCTGACATTCACAAGAGCTGAATCATATTTTATTTCATATGTGTTAAAGGTGCATGCAATAAGCTTATGACAGAAGTAATGTTCCTTCCTATCAGTCCATCAGGTAATGGAGTCTATCATTGTGAAATAGCACTATTGTGAGATAGCACTACTGTCAGATAGTCAGATAACACTATTGTCAGATAACACTATTGTCAGATAACACTATTGCCAGATAGCACAATATTGTCAGCACTATCATCAGATAATACTTACGGTCAGATGGCACTATATTGTCAGATAGCACAATATTGTCAGTTAGCACTATCATCAGATAATACTTATGGTCAGATGGCACTATATTGTCAGATAGCGCAATATTGTCAGATAGCTCTATATTTGTCAGACAGCACTATACTGTTACTGTCAGATAGCAGCACTATCACTAGTATCAGATATGACTATTGTCAGATAGAAATGTTTTCTGATGCCATGCCCCAGGCTGTCGATAGCTGCATACAATAATGTGTTATACTGAATGACCTGAATGTTTTGTGTTATTACTTGGATGCTATCAGATTGTTACCTGACACCTGTTGAGCTGTGGTAGGAATGCCAGTGTTTAGCTATGTAGCATGTTGCACCTGAAAGGTGTAGTGAGGACCCGTTTCACAAATACATGATGGCTGCTACACTACTATGATCATAGGTCTATTGCAATGGTTTGTAAAATAAAAGCCGTGATATAAGTTAATAATCTTAAAAGCGGCTCTAAACCCGATTTAAAAATATACAATAAATGTAAAATATGACTTCTTTTTTTGTGTGTGCAATAATAGACTGGTTGTCAAAAATCAAGGTTTTTGTGGTATAAATGTTCAAAGCAAGCTGTGCACGATCTATTGATGAGTGTATCAGAATTCTAATTTTAAACGTACACTCACTTCCTCGGTATTTTATCACAAAACACTGCTATTGCCATGCTTAAAGTTAACAATACACCGCCCCAAGCAAAGTCATCACTTTGGCAGCCATGCAAATGACGGATACCACTTTCCATGGTAAACGGGAAAATGTCTATTTACGGATATCGTTGGAACAAAATTCGAAAATCTTTAGAAGCACAAATAAATCACAAAATAGTTCAAATAATATCAATTTACATTAAATAGAAATATTAACATAAATACTAGATGCATCTGTAAAATTACGAAAATTACGAAATTAATACTAAAATATCTTAAAAACAATATTTTATCTATTAAAAATACTACAATGTCATTTTAATGAGACATTTTATGATGAATATGAACTATAATTTATGAAAATGACAAAATCAATATAAGAATTGGCTCAAACTGGATCCTGTATATTTTGAAATCGACTAGAGACATTCCATTGAGATCACGTGCTGTTCGAGCAGATGATGTGACTGTAATATTTTTTAGAGCTTGCGATTATTTATTTGCGATTTTTTTTATATCACGTTAAAAAGTGCATTAAGCTCACAGCTACATTTTCTAATGTTTCTCTTTGTTCGATTGCATACTTATGTTTGCTGATGACATTTACACCAGTCCTGCACGATATAACGCGGAAGTGTCAGAGGTCAAATATATCCAACAGGTAGCCTGATTCTTTGAGTTTTGGAATTGGAAGTAGTGTTTTAGTAAGTAGTACGAAAACCAAAATGGGGACAGTATATTAGTTTTTAAACTTTTAAGAATAGTCTACTGTCAAATCTAAATTCATAATCTCTATTTTCCCTTTGTGAAATGACACCTCTGGTGAAACAAAATGTAGATAAAAAAAAAAAAATAATAAATAATAGTACATTTATGATTCATAAAGCACATGACGCAATGTTCATTCATGCTCAAAGCACTATTTCTGCGGTCAATGAATAATTTTAGGTTCAACAATTTATTTTTATTTTTCGGCTTTACCAATTTACCAAACAACATCTTATCTTATTCATAAGTGTTACTTTGCATCTTGAAAACTCCCAAACAGATATACAAAAATACAAACTATTACTAGATAATCAGCTGTTGTCATATAATACTTAAATTTCACTCCACAAACTATATACACCAGTTATAGAACGCAGATATCCAGAATACCTGCCTTCGAGTGAGCTTTTAGGTCAAATTAGGACATTGGGATGTACAAGGATAAACACATTAGGTTACAGAACACATATTGCGAATTGCTAACGTTGAATTCTCATGACCCACTTTCTAAGGTGAATCATTCACATGCAAGTGTTTATCAAAAGTAATACCTATCTGCATGGCCTAAATGTTGTACAAAGCTGGAGCCATGTCTAACACAAGTCATAAAAAGGGGGGGGGGGGATAAGGACCCGACTCGCATGTAATTTATGTGCATAAATCTACGTTACAATATACGTCTTGTATTTCAGTCGGTGACGTAGCTACATGGTAATATGCAGTGAAAACCCTGAACACACTAGAATGGGATTCTATTAAAATGTTCTGCGTTTGTGTGATGGATATCTTCCTAATTTTGAAGCAATTAATGATACAATATGTATCACGATTCATAGGTCACGATACGATACACGACACGATACATCAATATTTGTTTGTGTTACTATTTTATTATAGTAAAAATTGTTGTTTATACATATTGGCTAGTTTGTTATGAAATCTGTGTTCAAAACAATTTCCTAGTTTTGCCGTTTTGTAATCTCAGCAGGAAGAAGTTTAGTACAACACTAAACAGCACCAACAGTCAATCCAAGAGTACATCTGTTTAACCTCCTTCTTGCTGGGGGCAATTGGAGATGCCAAATTGAGCTGCAATGGGGATTAATCCAGGAGCTGATATGGTTTAAATGTTCTATCTATTGGATTATTCAGATCACTGCTCTAAAGGTCATCTCTGTTTTACAGATGATCTACTTACATCGTTAGCCCAAGTAATATTCGGTCAACTTGCTGTGGCAGTCACAAAACATACCATCTTGTTATTGGCAACAGCTTTTTGTTTTTTGACTGCTGAATGTTGCAGTAAACCAGTGAGCACTAGCTGGTACTGATTGATTAACGTCGCTGCGGGAATCTTTCACCCATTTGCGACGATTGGCTGGTACTGAAAGACCAAGGATGATAACTGCATTACCGTGGAACAGACAACCATCCCATCATGATCAGATTGGAAAGGTAACTGTTGAGAACATTGATGATGGGGGCCAATGGGACGGGATTTGAACCCGAAGCCTTGGCTCCGAAGTCCAACATTCTACCATTGCCCTACCGCACCTTAAGCCAATGGATTGCCCAGCTTAATCAAAGTTAATCAAATAAATAAAACCTACAACTTCTAGAGATCATGGCCAATGAATACACGTCTAGACAGCAAGGTCACAAAAAGGTCAAATTAAAAATAAAATGTATATGTTAGGACAAGCTGTCTACCACCTACTGCAATTGCTAATGTAAATAATTACGAAATATATAAATTTTCATATTTCTCGCTATCTCTTGAAATGAATGTTGTCTTATTTATCTACTCCTCAATTTCAACTTTTCTAGAAGGTGAAAATTAACTATATCTCTACTCCCTTTGGCAAATGCTAGGTAAAGATGTTAATAAATAATATTGATGTTCTGAATAGTCAAACTTAAGACACGGCCAGTAATGGATTTGAGAATAATACAAACACAATCCACAACCAACACTGGAAGCTATAATGATCAGGGATGGTAGCCTGTCTTGATGTTTGCATCATCTTCCTCATTGCTAATTAAAATACAAGCTTTTAATGGTAGTAATACTTTTTTTTAAATTGCATTTCAAACATCGAGGAATTATATACAGCATCATGTCCTTTTAGGGCAGTGGGTACACGAACCGGTACTCGTTGATACATGGAGGGTACTAGAGGGTACACACAGTGGTGTACATAGAGGGTGCATAGAGACAGGATAGCGAGAGACACCTCCAGGGATGAAATCCAAATAAACCCGGCTGATGTGTTGGGTCATGATTTTAATTACACGCATTACGACGCTAACGTTCTGTCGGCACAGGGGGGGTCAGACTAAACATTGGGGAAGGGGGGAGAGTGGACATGAGCATTCCATCATTGAACAAACATTGGGAGAGTCAACGTTGAGTCTCAAGTCTCGTCTCGTTCACGTTGCGCGAGAAGAACTCGTCAGAAGTCAACGGAGCGATTTCCCTCGTGTTTGATCGATTAGAATATCTTGTAACAAGTTTGTTGTTTGACATTGTAAATACCTGTTGAGTTATTCATTGATAATTCTGTGAGAGCATGAATGGGAGGTGCTATTAACCCATTTAACTCTCCATGCTGAAGGCAACTAGAGATGTCCAAAAGTGCTGTGCCTAATCCAGCAGGGAGAGGGTTAACGCAGGTGGCAATGAGAGTTGTCTGGATATATATTTTTTTATTTAATTCTAGCAGGGGCATTATATCGATCATATATGAATATCCAGCATATATTAAATAGTAATATTTCCATTCAAAAGTTTATAATAAAACTTTATAATAAAAGAATATGGGTTAATTTTAGTTACAAACAAAGTGCAAAAATCATGGATCCACAAAAATTTATACTAGTGCACTATCTGTGCCTTATCAACTTCCTTGAGATAATACAATGAACATTATTTGCAATAAAATAACACAAATTGGCACTAATACTACATTATCAGGCTTTGTAGAACTTGAAAAAGACATAACAGAAAAAGACATAACAGTATTGTTGTGATCTCTTGGG
>JAUTBT010011723.1:0-23810 GCA_032361225.1 Lepetodrilus schrolli
TCCTCCTGCCATAAACTGACAAGTCGTGATATAAGTGAAAGAATCTTGAAAGCGACTTAAAACCCCAATCAAAAAAATACCAAAATAAAATCATATATTCTCAACAAAATTAATTAAGGGCCAGTAGGCATTTAGGGCACATAAATTTAGCTTTTATTTGAACAACCAGGAATGTCCAAACAGCTACAGGCTCCAGGTACTCTTCAAGAGCAGATGCATTGGAAGAAGAATGGCATCAAATTCCTCAAGCCAAGTTCCGAAATATGGTAGAAAGCTTCCCCCAAAAATTTCTGCTGGCCCTTAATTTATTTTGTTGGATATAGAAGACATGGCAATTTTCCGTGGCTTGGGACCCAGACCCCAGGCTTGTTTTCAGCTGGAATCGTAATTGTCTGTTGCCATGCGTGATTATTGTCAGTTTGAACGTGTTTCGTCAAACGAGTTCTGGCTTTGTAGGCACTTCCTCTTTATAGCAGCATGCACAAATATCCTGTTTCTACTTTCAGAGATCTGCTGTCTCCAGACTCCATCTTGAATGAATTGTATCCTGGTGACCATGGCAACACAACTCCAAACCAGGCCAACCAGTATGAACTTGTTAAACAAGGGTAAGAATGCATGCCATTATTCCATTCGCTGGTACATGAAAACAAAAGTACTATTGACTGTTCATGGTAGCAAACTGGTTACACATGTTTATGTTTGCATTGCTGTTATTCCATTCAATGTAAAAAGAAAAATGTGGACATGGAACAATAATATTTACCATTTCTAAGGCGATCATGATAGGTTGAGCTGTCTGTACCATGGCAGTACAGTTATCATCCTTGGTCTGTCAGTATCAGCCGGTGCTCACGGGTTTACTGCAACATTCAGTGCTACGGAAGTTGCGGGTTTCCTCCTGCCCCAAACAAACAAGCCATTAAAAATAAATAATAATAATAACAATAATATTTAATGTCCATGCACAAATGTCATGTAGTCACACGTCAATTTCCCAGCATGCACGAGTTCAGCGAGTATGTGGACCGCGTGGGTCGGCCGTACATGTGGGCACAGTGGATGGGTGGGCTGCAGTTCCTGGCCGACGCCAGGTCCGAGAAGGCCAAGAGTTCCACCAGCGCCAGCCACATGCAGCAGACCTTCAAGAAGCTGAGACAGAGGATTAAGTCTCGATTAGCCCTGCTCCACCAACTGGCTGCCATCGGTACGTTCATCCCCTGGTTCGTCTACATCCCATAGTTTGTGTATATCCTCTGGGGTCTTGACTGGAGCAACACTTATGTGTTGTCTCATATCACAGGGAGTTTACTGCAACATTCAGCGCTACAGATGTGGCAGGTTACCTCCTGCCCTAAACTGACAAGCCATGATATGTGAGAGAATCTTTAAATCTGATCTAAACCCCAATTTAAAAAAAGTAATCATCACTTATCATCACTATCATCATTTATCATTGCTTCTATCACCACTTCTATCATCACTTCTGTCATCGCTTCTATCAACATTTCTATCACTGCTTCTGTCATCACTTATATCGTTTATATCATAATGTTTATCTTCGCTTCTATCATCACTTATATCATCTCTTCTCGCATTGCTTCTATCATTGCTTCTAGCATCACTTCTATCATCACTTCTATCATTGCTTCTAGCATCGCTTATCATCACTTATTATCACTTCTATCATCACTCATTCCAGAAAGGAACTCCATCCAAGTCAGCAGCGACGTCGTGAAGAAGTTCCCCGTTAAGATCCTCTCCCAAGTCAAGTCGTGGTGTCGCTCCACATACGAAGACTTTGCATCACTTCCGTACACACAACTGGCGGTAACGAACGGACTGGCACGAGAAACTGACATGTTCTTCACTGTTACCATGGAAAGAGCCTCAGGTTTGTGGCAGAATACACAGAAATTCCAAACATTGTTTATTATATTTAACATTATGACATCATCACTACCCATTATTATGTCACAGAGCAGATTGATGCACATCAGCTTATTTTATTTTTAAAAAATCTTTATTAAGTGCTATTATTTCTTTTTCTTACAAATAATATTGCATGACAAACAGGCCTGCTTTTCACGAAAGGGTCGTACCTGTAGACCGGGTGTAATTCCATGTATACAGGTGTAATTCCATGTATACGTCATTTCCTGCAAGACAGTCCATGAGCCCAGCATAAAATTCTGAGATTGACCACCAAAAAACAGGGCAAGACACAACTATGTTTTTAAGTTAGTCCAGGGTGTTGTAGTGATGATGACATCTATTTTATTTCACTTCTATTTCTAGTTGAATATTGTGCGAAAATGGTAAATTTATTATACATTTTCTCAATTATCTCAGCACATAGGTAAACAATTTCTATTGAGTATCTATACTAATTATGCACAATGACATACTGAACATGTTTTATCTAGGTGCGTGCCTCTCCAACCTACATATTAATAGTTATTCCCAAATGTAAGAGATATGCTGCCAATTGGTGGCCATTTTGAAAAGTTGCTGTCCAAATGGGTTTAGAAAATACTGTGGGCTAACTGAAAAACAGAGTGGCGTCTTGCCCTCTTTTTTTGGTAGTCAAAAGTTGTGTGGCTGATGGACTAATAGTAAAAGCATGGCACACTGACTGATTTTAGCCAGGAGTACAGTACAACCATTCCATGAAACGTGGCCCCAGGTGTCATTTGATATTAAACATCCATGAGCATGTTAAATAATCAAACTTGAAAGCCTAAGTAAAATGTGGGACAACTTATATTTACAGTAGAAGATGTTGCTAAATCTCACAGAAATTTTATATACTACACATATACAAAGCTTATCCAGTGAGATCTAGTCCCAGATCCAGACTTGCGGTCTATTCACAGGATTCGGACCCAATTCCTGGCAATCTGATTGGCTTATTTACCCAAAATATGAATACAATATTTGTATTAACCCTAACCCTAACCACGTGAGCCAATCAGATTGCCGGGAATTCAGTCCGGGTCCGGAGAATGGACCGCAAGTCTGGGTCTGGAGAATAGACCGCAAGTCTGGGTCCGGTTCCAGGTCCTAGGAATAGACCCCACCCGTATTCACCACCAAGTGGCTAGACCAAGAGTTTATGATATCTGTCATCCGAGTAAAAGTCATTAAGTCTTCCTCTCCTGTCCACAGCAAAACTGACTGGTCAGGTGGTCATCACTCCCGACTACCCATCCGTGGCCCCGGTGTTCGTGGTGTCCATTGCCTGGCAGACTGACCGGCAAGGGGCCAATGATGCACACATCAAGGTGACCACTAGTGACCGCTTTACTTTGAACGCTATACCTTGTCAATGTCACGTAGAGTGACTTTCTTGTCACAAATTGGCCGTCTTTTTTTTGGCATGTGGATGTTACTAAATTGCATGGTTAAAACAAAAGCATTCATGTGTTGTTGTTTTTATAATGTGTAAAGTGTAGACTTTATACTTTTGAGAAATACTAGCCCAAGTAATTATTTGCGCATGATGTGGATTTAATGCGCCATATTAATATCCTGATTTTTACTATTGTTGACAATGTTTTACAAAACAGGATTTGTTTTATTATTGGCATTGAGAGACTAACAAGGTAGTGTTAATTTCCACTGCTGTCACTTTCATATTGAGTACACCCAATACATCCCGAATGTATTTATGTACTTATGTACACATATGTTGATTGGATGCTAACTGTAACAGTTTAGTGTAGATTCCCCAAGCAACCTTAGTTGTCATCTCGTATGGGTGAAATATTCCCGTATGGGTGAAATATTCCCGCAGCGACGGTTAGGCCATAGTTATTTGATTCCGTGGTTTACGGATCCGCCGACCCGATTTTTTTCCACTTTGGAAAATAGAAATAAGTATTTTTTATTATATTCCACCGACAGTGCATAAGCTTTTTGAAAATTATAATAATAAATGGTGAAGGAAAATGCTGTATAACCCATCATTGAACATGAACAAAAACTGGCAAGCAATGGTGGATGCAAAGTTGAAGCCAATTTGATTTTTTTGCTGGTAAAGTCTTAATTTATAACAATTACTGCTATTGATGAGCATTAAAATCTAAACAACTTATGTGTACTGGTGTTTATAACAATTATCGACAATCATATTGATCAAGTATATGTATTTTCTGTCAACCAACCATTAATAATCTCCAATTAGTTTTATTGACTGGCCAAAATATCAAATTATATTTATTTATTTTCGACCACCCGAACCAAAATGATCACCGAAAAATCTGTGGTTTACAAATAATTATGGCCTTATGCATTAAATTAAATCTCCTCAAAATCAAATAACCTTCTTTAACCCACTTGATACTTATTCTTACCCTTGGTCAGTCAGTACCAGCCTGTGCTCGCAGTTTTATTGCAACATTCAGCACTACGGATGTTGTAGGTTTATTCCTGCCCTAAAAACTGACAAGCTGTGATATGTGTGAAAGAATCTTGAAAGCGGCTCTAAACCCCAATTAAAAACAAAACGTAGTCTTACTTTGACCTTGACCTCTAGGAGCTGGAGGAGGAAGTGAACCTGCACTATATTGACCTGATCGGGAAGAAGTCGCGGGTACAGCTGCTGTCCAATCAGCTGCAGCGGCTGCTCATGTGCTTCGATGTGTACCTGGAAACCGAGTCCCACGATGTGTCCTCACCAGTCGAGATCCCTCGGGAAAAGGTGTTCCTCAGAACCGCAAGGTCAGTCTAACAAGGTCACGGTCACCAAAAATGCTTTTGTCATTTCTTCTAGAGCCAACATGGTTTTTGTACACTGTGAAGCTATTATTTTTTTTTAATTAGGTCAAGGTCACTGGTTATTCATCATTTCTTACCGAGCAGACTTGATTTTTTGTATTTCTTAGTGAACCAATTTGATTTTTGTATTTAGGTTGAACGTCATTGAACATTTTATTCGTCATGTTAACTTTTTCGATACTGCATGGTTTTCCCACCGATATCGGCTGTGTACCAGCCATTTCGGCATTTTTCATCATAGTACTGTCATTGAATTCAATAGTACATATACATTTTCGTATCAAATTAAAGATTAGCATTTGGACTACAAGCTAGATATATAAATAAATGAATTTGTTTAGTGCTTCCTATGGAAACAATTAGAGAACACAGGACCTGCCTGTGTGTTTTGAAAAACATCCATGCACATCTGCCATATTGAAGAAAATGTTGATCCAAGGGCAATTACTCTAAATTCTATATGTCTAAAAAAAAATATTGCAATGAAAGGCTTGTTAGATTGCTCACTGCAAACACTTTGAATGCCATAAAAGGGATACATCATTATTTTCACAAAGTTTTCTGATGGTTTATGTCACCACGTATCTATCCGTGCTGTGTTAACGAAAGGCTGTTGGCCCGGCCATGAGACATCCGTGATTTGTATCGCAAGACTTAAGAGAGCTGAGTTGACTCGACTTATGTGTATGGCTTGACTTCAATTTGTGTACATGTTTACTATTTGCAGGGGTCCAAACAGAAAGAAGCCATATCGATACATGGCAGACCTTGGCATCTTCATTCAGCGTTAGATTAACCACAACAGTGTTACATGTGGCCATATAGCATTTTTGTAAAAACTTTAATAAACGAGGAAAGGTTTTATACGATTGCTGATTTTTTTTTCTATACACAGTTGCACTGATTAATATTAAATGACATTTGAGTGATTGACATCTAAAATTTATTCAATAGTATAATCCTTGGTAATGCCTACAAAGTGTCTATACTTCATTGATGTTACTGCCTACAAAGTATATATTTCATTGGTGTCTATGAAGGATCTATACTTCCTTGGTGTTACTGTCTACGAAGTATCCATACTTCATTGATGCCTATGAAGTATATATACTTCATTGATGCCTATGAATGATCTATACTTCATTGCTGTCTGTGAAGGATCTATACTTCCTTGGTGTTACTACCTGTAAAATATATATACTTCATTTATGCCTATGAAGGATCTATAAAAAAAATAATGCCTGTGAAGGATCTGTTTATAAAGTATCTATACTTCCCTAATGTTACTGCCTATGAAGGATCTATGCTTCCTTGATTATACTGCTTGTCAAGAATCTATACTTCCATGATGTTGTTGCCTATGGATCTATACTTCCTTAATGTTACTGTCTGTAAAGTATCTATTCTTCCTAAATGTTAATAATAATAATGTGAACATTTATATTGCGCCAAATCCACATTAAAAAGCATGCTCATAGCGCTACATTATTACTCCCATCAATTGATCAGTTTGCTCTCATTTTCCTTCTCAACTCCCAAACTGCCTTTCAAGGCACTAGAAGATTTATCATTCCTTTATCATCCTTCCGGGTATCCATTTTCTGCTGGGTGAACAGAGGCATTATTAAGGTGGCCTTGCCTAAGGTAGCCCCACAAGTATTTCATCCTGTTTCAATGTGAGACAGGAAAAAATCCTAGATACTCTTAAGTTCTCGGTCACCCATCCATGGTTCAACAGTACAATGCATGAGACTGTACCACCACAATGGTACTGCCTGCAAAGTATCTTAAAGGGGCACGATCATACTTGCATGGGGAATAATGGTCACTATCGGGGTTATTGCATATTCTGAAATTTTTCCCCGATATGTGAGATTTTTTTCAGATTTTTAGTTTCGAGAAATAAATTTATTTCCTATCCAAAGACACCTACCCCCCCAAAAAGGCGGCCACTCTGGAAGTTGTGACGTCACAGGTTTCTGTGTACACAGATCCCCCTCACAGAAACCAAGATATGCATTCACATTGGTAGTTTTTTTTCTCTACCAACTGGTTAAGTTAACACGTAAGTACAACAATTGAGCTGACGATACATTACAATGTCTCTCTGGTTAATCTATCGACAAGTGGATGTTGATCCATGACAGAGGATAATATTGATAGCAGTGATTTTCTTTATCTGTGTTTGATGTGAGCTGTTGATCTCTTCATTGACATGTGCATGATGAAAGAAATGACATAGTTTGGGTTTTATCTGTGATAGGGCAGTATACAGGTCCTAAACAGTTCCATAAAACAGACCCGACAATCGCCTATGCTGGTCTGCGTCAGATTCAAGTGCATACTAATAGGTGTCCTCTCAGAGGTCCGCGCAAAATCTATATTTAGAATAGAACGCTGTAGGGAAATACCTTTGCATTGGCGATACAGTGTCTTACAGTTTGGATAGATTTTTTTTCTCTCCATATTTAATTTTTTAAACTATTATGGTAATATTATTTAGAAGAAAAAAAAATTATTTTTTTTAAAATATATAAAATACTTGCAAGTACGATATGGCTTCTTTAATGACACACAACACAGGGACAATACAAATTGTAAATAAATATATTTATTGGTGTTAAAAACAAAACAAATCACATGTTGGACAGAATTATATTGAAGATGTCTACAGAAGTGAACACATCAATGTTTAATGCGTATAAACAATAAGAAGAAAATATAACATGTAAAAATATATATGATAATCTGGAGTGAAACTGGTGATTGTTGAGTCACTACCAAGAAGCAGCTGTGTGGACCTGTCTATTAATGGTCTTCCAACACTGAAACATTAAATGTTTAACCTTCTCCCTGCTGGATTAGACACGTAATGCTCTTTAGGGCATATCTGGGTGTCTGCAGCATGCAGAGGGTTAATTAAGGCGATAGTAATTTGATTCACTGGTTTATGGATTTTTCTGTGATTATTTTGTATCAGAGAGTCAAAAATAAAAATAAAAATAATTTGATATTTTGGCCATTCGGTCATGTTCAATATAAAAATAATAATAATTGGAAGTTATGAATGGATGGTTGTCAGAGAATAAATATGATTGTTATTAACACCAGTACACATGAATTGTTCAGATTTGAATGCACAATTATTTTCCAAGTAATGCTTGTCAATAGCAGTAATTGTTGTAAATTAGACTTTCATTATTAATATTTACCAGTAACAAATCATAATGGCTTCCACTTTGTGTCAGCCATTGCTTGCCTGTCATTGTTCATATTGAATGATGGTTTATGCGGCTTGTTCCTTCAACAATTATTATTATAATTTTGTAAAAACTAGGTACACTGTCAGTGGAATAAAAAAAATAATATTATTTTTATTTTTCAAAATGGAAAAAAATCGGGTTGGCGGATCTGCAAACCAGGGAATCAAATAACTATGGCCTAATTAATACCCAAATAAATAGCACATGCCCAAACCCGTGAGATTTGCGAGGACTGTATTGATAATGTAAATGCTCGTGAAAGTAAAGCCTATAATAGATATACAGTGCACTCTGGCAATGAGCGAGTGCCGGTTTACTCAGTTTATCATTCCACCAGTAATCTAGCACTATATTAAAATACAATACTTACAAATGCATATTTAAATGTACTACGGCAAATTTAATTCAAAGAAAGAGTCATGCATAGTAATCCCATTGATCAACTGTGTATTTAAAGTTATCTTCAAATAAAAGACCGAGACGGACAATTAAATGGCTGCCAATATTGTTTTCACAATGGTTACCGGAATTTTAAGCCGGTTAACTCAAAGATTAGTGATTCCGTGTAAAAAAAATGTAGGCCTATTAAATCCATCTTATCAACTATGTACCGTGACTGCGACCGCCAACTAAATGGCAGCCATTGTTTTCATAATTTGACTACTAGGCCGGTTTATACATGCTAAAATTATTAGTAGAGTAACACATCCGGTCCGCTTTTGTGATGCCGGTATACGGAATAGAGGGATGCCGGTTTATTCAAACGTTAACTAATGTTAAATGCATTGTCGCTGGCCGGGATATACGCAGATTGCCAGAGTACAAAGATGCCGGTAATGACAGAGTGCACTGTACTTTATTCACCAGTAATTAAGGTCATCTTCGTCATGGATCTCTAGATGGAACATGCTAATCTGTTAAACAGATAGTCATGAACATAAAATTTGTAAAAAGAAAATTTTATTTTCTTTATTTTTTAAAACATTTTGAAGGCCTGAAATATTTCATGTTTAAAATGCCTCTATTTATGAATCGACATTGTGAACTGCCATGCCGATTGTTATTCCCAAATGTCAAATTGTCTAATCAATGTATTACATTGCCACGCGTTGCAATAAAATGAAAACCGTCGTCACTTTGAAAGACTTGTATAAGCCAATACATATACAGGTAAACATAATTTATCATTTTCATGGTTAAATTCTTTCCATTCAATTTCCTGTTGTGAATATGTAATAATCGAGAGATATATAAACATAATTTAATATAGGATGGACAAGATACAATATTTTAATTTGATAAAAAACAAAAATGAGGAATTTGGAGATGACAATGAGCATTTAACGACACAACAGAAGGTAAATAATTTGAACCTATGTTGTCAAATATAATATATTTCAACAGAAATGCATATTTTATTGCTTGAATGACATGAAATAAAATAGCTATTAGACACTTTTACAACACATACATCAATGATCATTATAATAACCCAGGTAATTTCATCACAAAGGTCACTTGGGATTTGCATACTGACCTTTCTGTGACCTTTGACACAATGTTTTTGAAACCTAAACTTATCGTGAGCTGTCAATCTCCCAGTTAGTGACAGTACATGTCAACCAATCTGAACACAGTTAAGCTAAACGTTGGGCTTGGCTAATTTTTTATGAAATCTATGTATAGTCCTGCACTGAGAACTTAGTGTAAACAGTGGCGATATTCATCATATTCATTTAGAAAACAAATTCAGCTCTTCCAATAATTATCATTATGTAATTTGGACAAGCAGTAGGTTAATCAGTGTTTATTATTATGAAAATCTCGCAAAACAAAATCCAAATATCGGTCTGCAGCATCATGTAGGTATTGTGACTAAAATTCTTGAAATATTTTGTAATAATAGGCAGTGTGGATAAAAATAGATGTGCCCATTTAGAAGTGTATTTTACATTGTGAATCTGATCCAACACATTTAACTCTAGTCTCTAGTATAACAGTACATGTACTATAGTTTGGCATGAAATGCAAAAAAAAGGCTCTGCATAAAACAATACTTACTTAAAATATTTGGTGATCGCTATATAAACACTTTTTACAAAATTAATTGTGCAAAATATTTCATTTTTAAAATTTTGGTTTGTCATTCCATGAAGTATTTACTGAGATAATCTACTAAATAGGGGTGTCGTGCATTTCATGCCAAACTATAACAAAAGCAGTTGGAATGGTCAGTTTATGCACGAAGGGACAAAATATCACATTAGATCACAAAGATATTGTACAAAGTTAATATGCAAGTTAGTACATTGCTGCATTATAATGTAGTCCAATAATATACAGTAGTAATAGCACTTTTGTTACAATATGAGTTATGATATGGCATAAATACATAAACAATGTTACACATGCTGCCATTACCTTATAATTAATACACAAAACTGTACATAAATAATTAACTCTGGATATTGCAATATGCTTAAGTAGATCTCTGTTGATAAAAAAAAATGCTTAAAAATAAAACAAAATACAACATATATTATGAATTTATGAAAGTACATGTATTTTATTGTATTTAGAATTTTTACCATTTCTAATAAACATAGTTTCTGATTCCTGTGATTTAATGCAAATTAAGGTACATTCTGGTAGTATGTGTTGCTGCAATATGCAAAACAGTGTGAAACCATTAAAAGCATACAATCACAAATTAAGTTGTTGTTTTGGACCGAATTGGAGATAAAAATGCAAAGTTCATGCACTTAGCATACATATAATCGCTTTTGTACCTCCAAATATCTTTTCACCACTGTAGGATAGGTAAAATTCTATTGCAGTTTACATTTCCAGTAAAACCCAAATAATGTACTGCAATATCTCAATTTCCTTTAGTCTAATTGTATGCCTTTAATCTATGAATTGACACAAAAATTCAACTTTAATTTAAACAGTTACCTACCAAGACAAAAGTCTGAAACCCAAGTCTAATAAGTAAAGATCTAAAAGGAAATTATTACCCTAACTCATACGTGTACATATGCTCTAGATGCACAATATCATCCTTGTACATTTGCTTGAATTTATATATGCACACAACATAACGTTTTACACAGAATAATTGTCTGTGAAACAGTATTTAAACTTTCAAATTTTATCAGTTTCTTATCTCTGGTTTACATGATAATGGATATAAATCTAACCTTGAATAGGTCCATACATTAACATTTTATTAAACAGTCCAAACTAGTAAAGTCCATATTAAATTAATTAACACATAGGCCTGTACATTGAATTTCATTCAATTAAAACATAAATTTATATCTTGAACCATCACCAATTCATGAACAAAAAAACCCATACATTTACTACTAAATGGCTGTCTAATACTACAACAAAGCAAATATTTGATAATAATAATCCTATTCTACTTAATTAGAATAAAACCTGGAAACCAGCAAAACTTTAATGAAATATTAACAGATATAAGGCCATAGTTATTTGATGCTCTGGTTTACAGATTTTTCTGTGATAATTTTGTCTCGGTGGAAAATAAAAATAAATACAATTTGGTATTTTGGCCAGTCAGTCAGGTCTAGTATGTTAATAATAATCTTCTTCAAGAACTTGCCACCATTTTGGATGTTATGATATACAGTAGCTGTTAATAACGCATGTTTTAATTGGTTGGTTTCAAATTAGGCATATGGGGAGACAACTCACTCTGCCGCCAGGGTACAAATTGCCAGCCGGATAAATGGATGGTATTCTGGGAAGGGTAGTAAATGGAGTCGGCGTAGATCAGAGTTCTACCCTTCCCTGGGGGAGATGGATTTGAACCTGAAACCTTTGGCTTCAAAGTCCAACGTTCCACCACTGTGCTACCACCCGCCCCAGAATTTTATAGATCTTTATGCCTATGGAACAGAGTTGATATATACTGGTATTTATCTATCTCAAAATAATCTCATGTGACAAATGGCATCTCATTAGAGTACTTGATGAATGAAAATGAATGCTCTGTGTCGTTTTACAGTTTATCTTAATTGATTTCAATAACCTTATATGACTAGTGATTGCCAACCTTTTCCATTTCGTAAATGTGATGTATCATTAGTAATATACAGAATAATAACAGCCATCACAATTATTAATATGGGACATTTTCAGTACCATACAATATCCTTTTTAAATTGTGAATACCGTTAATTTAAAAAAAATAATTCATCAGTGTTCATAGCGACTTGTTCACACCATAGACAAGCATGGAACAAACTGAAGTCATAAAATTAAACTGATACAGTCAAAATTCCATTAATACGCCTTGTGTGCAATGCTCTCATGGCCTCTATTTATGGCAAACTTATAAACAAGGCAGGCCTATTCAAGGCAGGTTTATATTCAAGGCAGGCCTTTATTAATTTCACGATGCTCCGAGATCCAGCCTATAATCAAGGGAGGCTTCTATTCAAGGAAAGCTTCTATTCAAGGATTTACGTCAGTTCATGAAATTTCCAAGTTACTATCACATCCATCTTCATTTTACACAAAACAAAAGCTGCCCATTAACCCTCTCCTTGCTGGAATAGGCACAGTCGCTGCTCTTTAGGGCATCTCCGGTTGCCCCCAGCAGGAAGGGAGTTAAAGTATTGCCATACATACAATATTGACTGAAAACATGACGTGAAAACTAATGCGAGTGTTGACAGCCACTGTTCATGTTCTTTAAAAACCATCGTAATTATGTAAACTGGATCACATGTACCTTTAAATTTGCACCAATTACAAGTATATTGTACCAATAGTTTACAGTTTCAATTCCAGTGCTGCTACCACCTACAAGTGGTTTGTGGAATCATGGCGTGGTACAAATTAGTAACACATAAATATATAATTAATTATAAGTCAATACTGAGCTATTGCAATTTTTCAAACATTGCAAGTTGTTGATAATATTAAATATACTAATAAAAAGTGGATTCAAAATCCAATTCTAAGTCATACTGATAGAAGTGAATATTTTAAAGATATGATAAATAAAATAACAGTACAAGCCCTAGTAATAATTCTAAGTTTCCGTCGTCTGTGTGTTTTGGCCATGGGGGCTAGTCACGATTTCCATCCCTGATTTAAGATGTGGTTTAACCTTCCTCATGCTAGTGGTGATCACGTGCGCCCCATAGAACAATGAAAATGATTAACCTTCGCAGGAAGAGGGTTAATCCAATGACCTACTCCTTGACATCCAGCTTGACAATGAGAGCATTGAGGGCCATGTTGTTCTCGCCCAGCACCATTGTGTACTGCTTCATGTCGGAGATAACCTGGAGCAGCCCAATCACGTATTACAATATCAAGAGGAAATTAGCAAAAATACACTAATAAATCTTGAGATGTAGTGTTATATACTTAATATCAGATTTTGAAATTCTGGAAAATATACATACACTGTATTATGATTCTTTAGCTTACTTGGCCTTTGACGCAATAAATAAATAAATAAATACATTTAAAAAAATAATAAATACAATACAATACAATACAATACAATGTAATACAAAACAAAAATAATAAAATGATATATGATTGATATATGATATGATATGAAATGAAATGAAATGAATAAAAATAAAATAAAATAAAATACAATAAAATAAAAGTCCATTCATAAAGCACATGTCTCCATGCTAATGCTGCAAATGCATGCTCGAAGTGCTAAACGCTACATTACTATTTAACCCTGTCAATGGATCACTGCACTCATTTAACCCTCTCCCTGCTGGATTAGGCACAAGCACTGCTCTTTAGGGCTTCAGCATGGAGAGGGTTAACCTTCTCAACTTCCTGGGAATTTTTGTACATGAAACATTATACAGACGTTAACACAAACTACAGTGTACTCTGTCATTATCGGCATCTCTATACTCTGCCAATCTGCGATGACCAGCACAATGTCAACGTCCTGGCTGTAAGTAGGACGTTTATTTTTTAGAATTTCCAAGAACCTCCCAGAATTTCTCAACTTGCGGTGATAGCCAAACACGAGTACTAGGCGTCGGGTTGACTAAACTCCGTTAATGCGGATCATGTGCTTAAATTTCTGATCAATTCAGAGATGAACCATGTTGTTCAACATGGTCCACACGTGATAGATCGCGATACAATGTAAGGTACGTAAATAAAACAACAGCCACACAGATGGTTATCACCATGGTTATCACCAGAATCTTTAAACCGGATACATCTAAAAATCGAATTTGACCCACTTAGTTAACATTTGAATGATCCGGCATCTCTCTATTCCGTGAACCGTAGTTACTAAAGAGAACCAGATGCGTTATTCACTACTAATTAGCATTGCATAAATCGGCTCAAGAGTCAAGTAATCATTACGAAAACAATGCCTTCCATTTAACTGGCGGTTGCGGACGATCGTCTTAGAAGATATACACAGTGGATCAATGGGATTATGCCTATTCTAATGTATACTTATTACTCAATTGTGTAGTCTAAATCTGTCAGAGTAGCCTACATTTAAATACACGTTGGTAATGGTAGATCTAATTTCATATAACGCTCGTGCTGATAAACTCTTGGTAAACTGAGTAATCTGGCACTCTGTCAAATCCGGCATATTATCTTGGTCTGTTTAGAGAGTGAGTGATTAATGGAGTTTAACGTCGCTGCGGAATGTTTAGAGAGAGTACACTATGTTAAGATCTCTACAGGTACTCACCATGTCAATTGTGGCACCTTCCTCTAGTTTCAGAGGTTCCAAGAGATCCTTTACGTAGGGTGCTGCAAGAAAGGTAGCCTGGAAACAAGAAGGTGTTAAGAGTCAGATGGCCATTCTCCTTTCTTAATACTTATTCATATGACCCCTCTATAAATACATCACACCAAAATGAGGCTGGTACACGCAAATGCGAAAATGGTGTCAATATTTTTCCATGTAATGGTATGCGATGGTGATGTGTTAATAATGATTGTTCTTTCACACTTTGCGGAAACAGTGAAGTATTAAATCATGAGATGAGGATCCCAATTTGATTTACTGTTTATAATTTGAACATATTGTACCGATATAGACAGTTCACAACAGCTACATAGTAGCTGATGAATATTAAACATCTCATAAAAACTTATAACATCACTATACATTATGGAATTATTGTTTTACGTCACAGCGGGAATCTTTCACTCATACGTGACGATTAAAATACAGGAAAAAATATCCGAGTTCTGTAAAAAACAATTCATGGGCACTTCATAAATATAGTAATACTATTTAGGTTTGTTCGGGCAGAGAACACTTTATTTTTAGCGTAACTACCACATTACCTGCAAACCTTTCTGGACTATAAAGTTGTGATGCGCCTTTAACGTGTCATTGTATGCTTTCTTAACAAGCCTGTGTGTGTTCTGTGAGTGTACACCACTTTCATAATCATCAACAATATTCTCCAGAAGTTTCTGAAGGAAAAGCAAGCCTCTGAAAAATATAAAAAAATATAAATAAAAATTAATTGATACTGCATGCTTCATTGTTATTTTGAAATTTGAATAATAATAACATACTATATTCTCTGAAACAAATTAATAGTATAATGATAATAATTAGTATTAGAATAATAACAGTAATAATAAGAATAGCAATAATAATATTTATGGTAATAATAATAATAATAATGATGATAATAATAATAATGATAATAATAATGATAGTGATACTACTACTACTACTAATAATGATGATGATGAGATAATAATAATGATAGTGATAATAATAATAATGATGATGATAATAATGATGATAATAATAATAATAATAATAATAATGATAATAATAATAATGATAATGATAATAATAATAATAATGATAATAATAATGATAATAATAACAATAATGATAATAATAATGATGATAATAATAATAATGATAAGGAGGAGGAAGAACACTATTTATGTATTAAAAACTCCATACACTCAATTTATGGTCAGAATAAGTTGATAGTTAAATTTATTTATTTTAAATTGGGGTTTAGAGCCGCTTTCAAGATTTTGTCACTAATATCACGGCTTGTCGGTTTAGGTCTGGTAATAACAGACCAAGGATGATAACGCCATTGCCACGGTACAGACAGCGCATCATCAATATTGCATCAGATAGTGATTATGAACATGTTAAAAGCAATCACCCTTATCTAGGACAGTAGAGACACCGTTACCAGACAAATACAAATATTATATTGGTCCAAAGTTGTCTTTTAACAAAATCTCATTAAAATTGGACTTCAGGTTTTGAACAGTCGAGTCACTAGATAATATTTGATGTAATGCACATAGACAAAAGGTCAGATTGACCTCTAAATGCTCTGTGCATTGACGTATCAAATTAAGCAAAGGTTTCTATTACTGTTGAGTCAAGGAATGTTGAAACACGCTATTTTAATGGGGAGTATAACATAGTATATAATACACTATGAACATATAATATATACAAACCTATAAAGCCATATGGTTCCTATATGGGCATCTCTCAGAACTTTATCACCCTTGAGATTTTTGTCCTCCAAAATATCATAAAATGTTTTGTACTTCTCCTCGTTCTCAACAAACTTTTTGTTGATTTTCTGAAAAATAATAAAAACATTAAATTACCATAATTGTACCATAATTCCTATAATTTCTCATAAGAATGTACAAACACAATCAATAATATGTGTGATTTTGAAAAATGGACCAAATATGGTTTGTAACTTGTTCCTCTATAATGTTCTTGTTTAAGTATTAAATATGTTTGTGTTTGCTTTGTAATTAGGGTTTAGAGCTGCTTTCAAGATTCACTTATACATGTTCTATCACAGCTTTTAGGGTAGAACAAAACCTGCAACATCTGTAGTGCAGAATGTTGCAGCAATCCTGCAATCGCCGGCTGGTACTGACAGACCAAGGATGATATCTGCATTGCCATGGTACAAACAGGGTATCCTATCATGATCACATCAGAAATATAACTTCCGCAAATATTGATGCTGTGCTCCCGGGGCCTTTATGCTACCTTTATGCTACCACCCACCCCAGGTCAATATTTCCATATATTAACAAGTTGATGATGTTGGTAGTGAAGTAGAAGAGTGGTTCTGAGTTTGAATCCACTTCAGCAGTCGAGCATCAATGAAAATTACCTGAAAGTATGAGCTTTCTGGACTGTCACAGTGCTTACAGATCTACTGCAACACTATGCACTGCTGGATGTTGCAGGTTTCCTCCTGCCCTAAACTGACGAGCTGTGATACAAATGAAACAATCTCGAAAGCAGCTCTGAACCAATATTCAGCAATTGCATAATAATGAACTTGTTAACATGAATCATATTCTGTGTACTAAATGTAATCTTAATCAAGTTGAAGACGATTATCATTTTATTTTAGTATATCCATTTTGTGAAATCAGTAGGAAAGCATATATTCCACATTATGAATATTATTATCATTTTCCATCAAAATTAAAATTCATACAAGTGTTAAATAATGAAACTCTTCCTGTACTAAAATCTGTCAATCTTCCTTAACGCTTTCCATGCTGAAGGCAACAGGAGATGCCCAAAAGAGCTGTACCTGTGCCTAATCCAGCAGAGAGAGGGTTAAAAGAAATTTGCCAATGTAAAAAAAACGTGAAACAAATTTGTAACATTTTATATTGATTCACGAGGCCTGCAATTCTGAAATAAATCTTGTCATGTCTTGTTAATCTCTGAGTTAAAGTGGAATGGAACTGGTTCGTTTTTCAGACTTACTTTAATATTTCCGTCAACATCATTTTTCACAAATACAAATACTTTTCCCAATGACAGATCTGAAAAATATAATATTTCACATATTTCATATATACATTATATACATAATAAAGAGGACAGCTACCATCCATTCGAATTAATACCGACTTACCAAAGAAATCTAACTGTGTAATGAAAATCTGTCAGTATGCAAATGAATGTAACATAATGTAAATTTATTTTTCTAAAAGCGCATCTTATCCTTCATGAAACAAATGTCTTATAGCTTTAAAAAACACAATACATAAACAATTATATACATGTACATGTACAGAATTGATGATACAGAAATATTTACGCCAATTATATGCCAGCTTAGTGAATAGCAAGCAACCTCCATTAATAATTGAGTATAACAAGTATTTTCAAGTGTTATCAAGTGAGTGAGTGAATTATTGTTTTACGTCACAGCGGGAATCTTTCACCCACACGCGACGAAGGTGTTGTCAAGTATTTTCCTCTTGGTAACATGAAGGTTTATAGGTTAGGAAGGTCTTGGGATATTTTAATTTTGACTTAGGATAACAAAGATGAGTGAGTGTGTGTGAGTGAATTATCGTTTTACGTCACTGCAGGAATCTTTCACCCATATGTGACGAATAATATTTAATTATATTATAGATGGTTTTAAATTAAAACCAGCATGAAAAAACTATAATAATATAATAATAATATATAATAATAATAATACAAAAGATGATTAAGTCACATCAGTGCTGTAAATCTATCAACTGATGGTGCTGTGATACTAACTAAAGGTAGATGCTGAAAAGTGGCCAATTATCATATATAGAGAGATTATTAACCGAGTGTCTTTAGATATCGTCTATATCTTGCACTTAGAGATAATGTTTGTATTAGACGAGCTTCAGATTATCTTTAATTGCAGGATAGACAATATCTAAAGACACAAGGTTAATAATCTCTTTATCATCTAATGTCAAGCTTAAATACTTCGCTATAGGAAGAAAACATCAACGTGTGAATCGACATGTTAAAGTTACGCGTAGGAATACATGCAGGTCAATAAATTGTAATCTGCTTCACTCATTAATAAATACACCAAAGGCAAATAACAACTTTAAAAACAATTATCATTTTTATTAAAAATTGTGAATATATAATCTAGTCGATTAGCACATAGCCTCCGATTATAATTGTATCTTGTTTACTATTTCCATACAGTAGCATTTATAAATTGTATGATGTCACATGAAAATGACGTCATGTGAAATTAGCTCCCTAATTTGCATAGTTATTAGTCGGGCAAAGTAGCACGATACACAAAATATCTGTATACTTCCTTGTTCTCATAAACTTACTTAAATTGCACTCTTATTACTGGTTATTTCAAGGTATATTGGTAACATTTTAATAAATACTATATTTCTTTATGCACATAATATTTGGCAAAATTCAACATACTATTTAGAAACAAATGGCAAAAATAGTGTAAATAATGTCCATATTCAACTTTCCATTAGATGATAAATATATGTACAGGGTAACAGTACTCAGACATTACCAATACCAGCATCTGTAAATGACAATGACAATGCATTTAACATTATTAACATTTGAATAAATTACATTTTGAATAAAGTACATACATGTATGAATAAAGCGCTTTCCGTATTCAGGCCCATGGGCTTAAATTTGGATTTAATATTAGAGTAGTCTCCCATGCGCATTCTCTTCCAATGATAACATTCAGTTATTGAGAACATTCAGGGTTTTTCAGTCCTATTGTTTACAAAATTGTTGTTCTGGCACCCAATGGTTAACACATTTCTTCGTACTGAAAATGTTGTTTCAATTTAAACAAGTGCCAACACTACTAGTATGTAATTTGTCTGTTTTCACGTACATGTTACATGTAGTCAACACCTGCTTTTGTGTGCACGGTCAGCTGTTCAATGTTGATACACATATACTGCAGTAACTGTATACAATATAACCAGGAAATCAATGGAATAAAAGCTGGAATAAAAGCGTATCAGAATAATACCTGTGGTCCCAATCAAAAGTGTGCGAGAAACATGCCTATTATTTATTTTGGACGTAGACCATAGTTATTTGATTCCCTGTTTTATGGATCCAGCGACCCAATTTTTTCCACTTTGGAATTTTAAAAAAATAAAAATTATATTCCACCGACAGTGTACTAGCATATAGAAAATTATAATAATAAATGGTGAAGGAACAAGTCATAAAAAGATGATATTACACAAGGTTTTATTTATTTTATCAACTTTATGTCCCTAATGTAATTTTATGCACGAGGTTCAGTGAGTGCAAATAAAATTATTTTATGAGGACATCAACATGCTTTTGATAAAAAAATAACCAGATTCTATGCTGAGATAGGCATAATCGTGACGTAACCTGTGATGTCACAATGCATCTATGATGTCAATTCATTGTCAACAGTGTTAGTACTGAGAGGTATGTATAGTTTCAATATGACATACCTTGGGGTAATAAAAGGTTATAACAAAGTGCGGCAGGCAATGGTTGACATAAAGTCAGCCAATTTGATTGCTTACTGGTAAATATACATTAACAAAAGTCTAATTCATAACAAGCAGTCCTTTGAAAATAATTGTGCATTCAAACCTGAACAATGTATATATAGTGGTGTTTATAGCAATTATTTACAATTATATTGATAAATTATATTTATTTTCTGTCAGCCAACCATTCATAATCTCCAATTATTAGTATTTTTACATTGGACTGGCCAAACTAATAAGTTATATATTTATTTTTATTTAGAAAAATCTGTAAACCAGGGAATCAAATAACTATGACCTATTGCAGTTATATGGTGTGAGGTACTGTACATTGAAGTGGGTAATGTTAGACCAAATATACATATTATTGTATTTCTATTTTCCATGCAAGACAGGCTAAATTGAATCATTCCACACTGTAGGAGGTTAATTATTCGTCTACAGAGGGTCACATGAGAGGGGTCTGTGTGCCTAAATGTTTACATGGGTATTAAATATATCCTACCTGAGTCACCCCTCGCAGCCATAATACTGATGAAATATTCTCACAAGTCTGTGACTTGTTTTACTAATGTAAAATAATTATATTACATGTGGACTTAATTTACGAGCAAATAAGTATATTAAAGACATACAATCACGGTTTATGAAAATATTGAAAGCCAGTGGGGCATGCAGGAAATGTAGCTTGTTTCCCAATATATTTGTGTAGATACTTTCTGGTAAAAATATGTTTGACAATGAAATATGTCAACAAACCGTGATTGTATGTCTTTAAAACTCAACTGATGCCCAAGGTTTTCACATGTATTACTATTAGCATGGAAACACTAATGGAGTCTAACTGTATTTTATATATACACTTCATCATAAGTTAAGCGCCACCCAATATTATTGAATGGAGACGCTGTAACTCTGACAAAACTATCACAGGGTAATACACGGTTCAAGGGTGCTATTCCCTGATAGACAAGAACAAACACAATACATAGTGATGACCCACAGAAAATGTGATGTGATTTTGGTGGCGCTTAACTTATGATGTGTATATTAATAGAACCTGACTGGCTTATTAAGTCATGCAACTACATATATACAAGTACTATTATAGACAGATTTAATAAATAACAATAAACCTGAATTAATGAACCTCTACAGAATTTTATTTTGCTGTTGATTTTGTGAAATAATATTTATACTGACATGCCTTCCAGATAGAACTTTTGTCAATAATAGAAATTAGATTGTGCTCTTTGTATTTATCTAATAAATTAGATTCTGCTCTTTGTATTTATGTAATAAATTAGATTGTGCTCTTTGTATTTATCTAATAAATTAGATTGTGCTCTTTGTATTTATCTAATATAAGGAGTATCAGTATTTTTTTTATATCTAATTTTAATTACTGTTAGGTGATGAAACTAGTATTTTTAGCAGTGTGCTCCAAGTGACATTAATAAAATTAAGCTTTTTGGATGAGGAGAATTAGTTGTACTATATTTGTTTGTTTCTCTTAATCCCTGCATACTAATCACATATACCTCCTCTAGCCAGCTACTCACAAACAGCAACAAATACGTAAACATTGGAATTCGAAACCAGAGCACATGAGCACATTCAAATAAAGGAAATGTAATTTAAAGATTATTGTTTTCTTCAAATTTTGGGTTTAGAGCCAACAATTTCATCAACATCGATGCCAGGCCCCAGGACAGGATTTGAAGGATTTGATGTCCAGAATTCTACCAATGTGCTACCACCTGCCTCTTTTTGCCCATAAATATTATTTGGATTTGTGACCTTAAAAATTAATTTTAAAGGACTAAATCAGAATTTAGATGACAACAACAGATCCAATTTCCATAAATATTTCAAGCAAGTTCTGTCCAGATGATAGTGCCATATGTTCTTATGTGGCTGTGTTACTGGGAGTGCAATGCTCAATCACATCACATCAGTATAGATACTCCCTCAGCAATGGACACGCATGCAACAAATAACTGCTTTTGTTACAAATGTTCTTGATGACACCATGGACCTAACTAATCAATGACAACGAACTGTGCTGCCATGCAGATTGATGAACTAGAACACTTCCCTGTGTAGTGCAAGACAATCCTTCAATCATGAATACAAAGAAAACCAAAGTTGATTATTGATTTTAGAACAAACTATACAGCTGTCAGTGAATAATGAATATACTGGTAAGTACTTAAATAAAAACAATTATTGACAAATGATGTGAACTGAAATTCCAACACTGACTTATCTACAGGCCAATGGGCAATAATTGTAACATCAAAATTATGTATTCAGTGAGGAAATTACGATCTTAGAAATTTTAGCCTATTGTTAATTTTCAAAACCTGTGTTCAAAATGTTTTAGTATTTTTTGTCATTAGTGCTGGATTGGTGTACTAAAAATATAACTAAGCACGTTTTAATGTATTTGTGTGCTCAGATCGGGTCAGAAAAAAAGACACTTTTGTATAGATTGCTGTCGAGCCTTGCCCTGACAATATGCATATAAAAAGCAGCTTATAGTCAGTAGGGAGACATGCTTGGCCCTGTTTATGGCAGGGTAGTGATAATGCTTTGCTATGAAGTGAAGTGAGTATAGCGAAGCATTATCACTACCCGGCCATAAACAGGGCCAAGGAGACATGCAAAATGTTAAATTAGGGAATATACGATTATAATCGTATGCTGATACGATTATAATCGTATGCTGTGCCTTTTTAAGAGGCATATGTTGTTAGAAATTTCATAATTTTGTTGTTTTGTTTTTTAGTCAGAAATTCCTAATATTATACGAATGCATAGCAGCTAGCTGGATTATCCGTTATACAATGCCACGTTATATTGATATTTACATAAACATTTGAGGAAGACCACAGATCACAGCCGATTGCCAGCGCTTTAGCTAGCGATTCAGTGAACCAGACTCTAGAGCGTGACCGTCGACAAGACAAGGCGCATTCTATCATTTCAGAGAATAGAACGCGTATTTATAGATTGGATTCACACAAATCTAGGACTCACCAAAGAATGTAGTGATATATCTGGACGCTTCAAGGAATGGCCCTGTCAACAAACGTCCATCTTCTGGAACGGCCGGGTACCTGTTCTTTCCAAAGAACGTCATTGCTCATGATAAGCTTGAGTGCATTATAATAATAATAATAATAATGATAAAAATAATGACGACGAGCTCTCAACAAGTGCTCGTAGAAACGGATGTATCAACAATCCATATAGTCATTACTCAAAGAAACGGGAAGTCGCCTGGCGATCTTTTTCGAATGTTGGATACTCTCCCTTTATTCATGTGTGTGTGTGTGTGTGTGTGTGTGTGTGTGTGTGTGAGAGAGAGAGAGAGAGAGAGAGAGTAGAGATAGAGAGAGAGAGTAAATGTCAGCG
>JAUTBT010011734.1:4379-23806 GCA_032361225.1 Lepetodrilus schrolli
CCCCCCCCCCCCCCCCCCCCCCCCCCCCCCCCCCCCCCCCCCCCCCCCCCCCCCCCCAAGGCGGTGATTTCTTGCCTGAGAATGGAGAGCATAGGGGTAGGTAATGTATGTTTTTAAATAGCGTACAGCTAGTATCATGGGTTCATATTTACGTGTGCATGCATAGTTGTGAGGATTTCCCCCCAAGCCATACACTCGCTCATTCATTCAACATCTAAATACTCGTGTACGTCAAAAGGCATGTAAAATGCGCGGGGATCAAGCGATGAAGTCACAGATATGCACAGGCCGAGATTTTATTTGACAGCCAATTTGACAGTGAAAAATAGTTGTACCGCCAGAGGGCACCAGCCGCCTAGCGTGACTTTTCGGAAAGGATATGACACTTGACGTCATTTAGACGCAGTCGTCCCTCTAATGGCGGCTCTCGTCTTAGGGGTATAGAGCTGGAATAGCCGGAAAGCAATATATGTATGTGTAATATATATATATTCGTCTTGTTAATAGAATACGAATAGAAGCACGTATAGATAATCTGAGACCATCTTGTCTATATTCGATAGTATTGCGTTATGTTTCGTGGTTTTTAGTTTTACAATAGAATACTGGTAGTCGTATTGCGAAAGTTAATGGTACGATAGCTGCTTGGTGATTGAATTACGAATGGAAACCTTTGATGACGAAAATCTCCATAGAAACCCAAAGTAGGCCTACTGATAAGACGTAGACAAACACGTCGTTTCACCAAAATTAGCTTTTTTTTGCTTTGACGTTACTTAAATAGGTCTGTCTAACACGTAAGTAGTTAAATCATACGAATTTTGTATGTAATAGAATGTGCAGTACTTTCATTTTGGAAAATGGCATCAAAATTGTACAATCTGGACTTTTCATCGAGGATTGAAATGTCTGTCAGTTGAGGAATAAATATATGCCACACATGCTTCTTTCTAATTATCTATCCATATTGATAAAATACGATTTTTATTAAAAGAAAATGAAAAAAACATTACGGTTATGGTTGTATATAAGTATATGTATATAAGTATATGTATATAAGTATATGTATAAGTATATGTATATAAGTATATGTATATAAGTATATGATAACACACAGAGAGAGTGAAAAAAGTAAGGCAGAGTTTACTTCCTATATGGTAAGACAGATAGTGTTCCTTGCAGTACCCTTTTACTCCCTATGTGGTCAGGCAGATACTATACTCCTTGCAGTGCTCTTTCACCTACTATGTGGGTCAGGATAATGGGGTTTGTAGGAATGTACTATCGATTTGCCGTGCTCATGCAATTAGTGGACAGCAGCCCTGTGAGGAGTCTCGGTGGACATTGCCAGTTAACACAGCGGTTCCGGTTTCTTTTGGCGGCAGTGCCGGGAGTTCTTGTTACTCTCAGGTCGGCGTAATTCGCCTTATGCCAGTCTAGAAGCATGCGCGCCTTCCTCGTTTATATCACGGCAGCAAGCGACACACGAATATCCGATCGGCAGGGATTCGTGTATGAATATGGATTCTCGGAAACGGAATGCTCAATATAATTATAGTCATGATTAATAGTGGATTCCATTGCAAGACGTACATCTTGTACTGTAAGTTTCTAGGAACAACCCTTAACGTGGAACTGCTCCTTGACATTTAAAGCCAAATGCTAATGAATATTGACATTCTATCTGATCAGATGGTCTTTCGGTTATTAGGCATAGTTTTTTTCTTGTCAGGAATGTGCTTAGCTCTGTTCATATTCGATGAAGTTTCATCTATATTAAGCCGGGTCCTTTGAAGACGGAAATCCGAGATCTTCTTGCCAAAATAGACGACATTACACCATACCTATTTGTAACAGCATTGGCATGTGACGGTACAGGAAGGTAGCCAGACATAGTAAATAAACAAAAGTGTAGGCCTATGTATTTCTATCCGTTCACGGTTGCTACTTTTCGTTGGATTTGTGTTCTAGTCTATTCTATGTTACGTTTATATGGTAACATAGTGAGCTGTCGTAGCTTCGTTAAAGCAACTCTCTCACTGACGATTAGAGACATCGTGTCTTTAATCATGTCCGTGAGAGACATTAGGGAGAAGTCATTGACTTCCATAAATTAAATTCATTGAAGCTCCGTAAATTAACCGCTTGAACGTTTCTTACTATAGGAATTGTATACTATATATACTAACTAGTTATATATAGCTATCTTGCAGAAGTTAAATTTGTATAAAAATGAATGGTCCCTCTGGCAACGTGAAATTTCAACAAAGTAATATTGAATATATATATTTCTGTTTATTTAGACAAAATATACAAATGGCAAAATGTCCGTGAGAGGATTGCATTGACCAGGCTGCGTCCTCCTGCACGAAACTATCCAAGTTATGTAAAGTGGTCTCGATGGCTAATTACGAGATCGATGCGTGTGGTACCGCAATGGCAGAACGTTTGGAATTCGGAGCCAAAATCCGTGAGTTCCAATCCCGTCCTGAGAGCCCGGCATAATTGTTCGTGAAAGTTACCTTTCTGGTGCGATCATGATATCCTTAATCTATCAGTACCAGCCGGTGCTCGCAGGTTTACTGCAACATGCAACTCTACGGATGTTGCGGGTTTTCCCCTGCCCTAAACTGTCCATCCTCGAAACGCTTGTTATTGTGACTAGTTATCAACTGTCAAACTGGCAAGCCGTGATATAAGTGAAAGAATGTCGAAAGCAGCTCTCAACCGCAATTCAAACAAAAACAAAAACAAAATAATTACGAATGGGTGTATGGTAACGTAGCGAATCCGCCAACTTCGTTAAAAGGGCTCAACACAATTCTGAATCGTAGGATTTATTTTTAAAATTAATTACAGATTTCAGCAATGCATTGAGCATTGATGATGGGCCGTGATGGTTAAATATTCCAGCTGCGTGTTGACATTTACAGAAACGTTTCATCTTCCAAAAAGCGTTAAAATAGAAGTTGGTAGTTTCATAAATACCTTTCAAGAGAGTGAAGTTCGTGTGGTATGTGGGACTTCCTTCACTGAGTCATTGGAAGGAAGTGATTATTCTAAATCTAACGTTTAGTCTCCTCCGTCCTCGATAAGCCCTACTGCCAATGACTTCGTCTGACTTTCTTTAGCTGTTCGACCTGAAAATTGAAATTCCGAGTATATTACATAGGCATATACCATTACCGCATTGTCGTGTTGGCGGCCATTGTTGTGTTGGCGGCCATTGTTATGTTACCGGCCATTGTTGTGTTTGCGGCCACTGTTGTGTTGGCGGCCATTTTGCTTGTCGTTGAATTGCTCATAATGGTATTATCTCTATTATCTACTATAGTACTATAGTATATTAGCTGTGTTTCAGGATGGCTGGTCAATAAGAAGACAAAGGTTGTTAGTACATAATAGATGAATTTAATTAAGATAACTTTTAAATGGATAGGACGTGAAGCAACAACATTGTATACGGCGACAAAGGTTGTCAATACATAATGCGTGTATTTTTTAAATATTTTTTATTAAGCTATGTTTTTGAGATAAGACATTAAGCCAGCATTGTATATGAAGGTAAAGGTTTGTTATAAATACAGAAATGTTTTAGAGAAATAGGACATGGAAGAAACAATATGTGCCGTAAAAGTATCAAGGCCCCGTTGCCCTGAACAGTTGTAGTTGCTACAATTGATTGTAAAACAAATGTTACGAACCCGCTACGAATGTAAGTGTGGTTACACGGTGGAGCCACTGTGGATTATTGGTGATTGGGGGTCTGTGGTAGAACGTATGGACATCGGAGTTTAAATTCCATCCCGGGAACCCGGCAATAATGTTCTCGAGTTACGTTTCTGTTGATTGATTTGGGGTTTAAAGCCACTTTCAAGAATGTTTTCACTCACATCATAGCTTGCATACATATGTACTGCTTGTACTAGTCTGTATTTCCACCAGTTTGTATAATGCTAGCTCATTTGGAATAGCACATGCCGCAGATAGAACATGGATACCCCACTCAGACACAGTACACTGAATCCTAGACGACCCGTCCTTGCTTTACCATTTTAATACTGAGTGCCAAGCAGGGGAACAATAAGTACCATCTTTTGATATGACTCAACCGGGGATAGAACCTGCGACCTTCCGCACTCCGGGCCGACGTTCTAACCATTAAGCCACGGAGCCGGTTACCTGACGCGATATTGATAGGATGCGCTCTGTAGAGTGGTACCAGCTGGTGCTCGCAGGTTTACTGCAACATTCATCGCTTCGACTGTTGCAGGTTTCCTCCTGCCCTAAACTGACAATCAATGAAATAAGTGAAAGAAATATTGGTGATTGATGCATTCTGCATTATTACTTCCAGTTGTACTTTACTGGGATTCAGCAGTTTGCCATGAATTGTCATTGTTCACCCATTTCCCCAAAGCGCATTTGAGCAGTTGTTCTGGACATTTACGCTATAGAAATGTGTACAATAATAATAATAATTATTATATATATATATATATATACACACTTTTCTCAAGATTCTTTCACTTATATCAGTTTAGGAAATCCGCAACATCCGTAGCGCTGAATGTTGCAGTAAACCTGCGAGCACCGGCTGGTACTAACAGACCAATGATGATATCTGCATTGCCACTCTACAGACAGCGAACATTGATGCCGGACTCCCGGGACGGGATTTGAACTCTGGACCACTCCACTACTACACGCCCGCCCTTGTGTATATGCTATATAAATGTGTATAATAATAATAATAATGTATAGGTAGCTGCATATATCATATGTGTTATGTGTATATTGAACCATGCGTCGTATATTGTTGTGTGCAAATAGGTTGCGACAGCTTGATTCTAAATCATTGTGACAACGCTGTTTCCTTGTGTATGTGCACAAAGAGGTGACAACGTTCCGACTGCCTACATTACACCAGAGGTTTTATCAATATGAACACAGTCATTATATCGAATCCTAGATCTATAAGTAAACATGGCAGATAAGTATAAAGACCTCACGCAACTGTATAGTAACCTAGACCAATCGAAACTACACCGAGTCCAGTTTATAATACGGTTACTTACGTAAGGTCTGTGAAAATTACTTATTTATATCTAATCCACACCGTATAGTAAACTGGACTAGTTTCTCGTAAGAATTACTGTGAATGGGATAGCGTCAGAATTAACGTCAAAGGTAACGTCATGTCTAACGTCATGGATCGAACAAGATGGGAATAATAATAATAATAATAATAATGTGAAAATATATATTGCGACAAATCCACACTCTGAATCCACATTACTACCCTGTCAATGGATCAATGTGCACTCATTTCACCTTCTCAACTCCCTGGGAGTATACAACCCAAGCTGCCAGTTGAGGCGCTAGAAGGTTTACATTCACAATTCCATCTCATCCTACCAGGTACCAATTCACAGTTGGGTCGACAGTGTCGATCTAAGCAATTTGCTCAAGAGTGCTACACGATGACATGAGCTAGGCTCGAACCCAGTACCTCCGGGTTATGAGGCAAATCGCTACATTTAGATTGCCGCGTATCTGGGTTAAGTTATGCGACATTTATATAGACGTAGTTGATGAACAGCTGTTGGCGTGCCGACCGCAATACATTGAGACGGACAGCGAGAAGACAGTTGTGATGCAACACCAGGATTGCGAAATTCCCGCTAAGAAAGGAACTTTGCCTTCTTGGTTCGTCAGTGGCAGCCGAGGAAGGCCATGTTTACTGTCACACTTGGCGGTACGGGTGTTACAGTTTTTTTTCTCTTAATGTACTGACAAGCCATGATATGGGCGAAATAATCATGAAAGTAGCTCTAAGCTCCAATTCAAACAACATAAAAATCCCACATCAATCCGAATATCTTCAAGATATTTCCTCTTACATTTATACATATATCAAAGCAAACATTTACAGTCGTGTTCGGTACTTCAAATGTTGGCTTTTTCATTCATTCTGGTTCCTTGGACTGTGACTGAGATTCTTTAATATCATGTTTAACGTCATGCATAAACGCAATCTCAATAAAAATCAGATCCGAAGAAGTTCAGATATTTGGATATCCTTTTAGCAAAAGAATGTCAACACTTTTAAGGAACAAAACGAGATCTGAGTTTAATTAGATTGTCCTAAATATGCATTGTGCAGTCCAAAGAATAATATTAAATGAATATTGTGTTCGTAACTTTATATAATCTATTATACGCAGTAAATGGTTAGGCTAAATATATAGCCGAAGATCTGGGGTAGGCATGCTACTAATATATGTACAGCTGTGAAATGAATGAAGTTGATCATGCGTTACTACCAGAGAGAAAAAACACACACAATGCATTGGCGCGGGGCCAGAGGTTATCCGTAATAACGGCACTTCACGTAGATTCGGAGACAAAGACACAGCACATGTTATTTAGTGCGCATTTCAATGAAAATTTGCTCGATCTATAACATCTATCATGGAATGCGAGGCATACAACCAGCTGTTTCATTGTGGGGTTTTTTCCTCTCCGTTTTTTTTATATAAAGGCGTACAACCAGCTTTTTCATTGTGGGTTTTTTCTCTCCGTTTTTTTCAACTGGAAAATATACTTAGTTATCACGCGTAAGCTATAATATCACAACCGATGCGGTAAAGGGAACGTTTCAGGTCGACCATCACAATATAGTCCTACACGCCTATAGGGAACATGCATAACTAATACAAACAACTTACGAGGTTATTCATGTATATAAATATATTAGGCCTTGTGATAGTAATACTTATATTTGGATGTGTAAGCACATCCGAATTGGTAAATGAATTACCACCAATCATACATCTCCATTAATCTTGTATATTACTCGCCCTCGTTAATTTACTTGGACAAGTTTACTTATATATCATATATCAATATCACAGCATGCTCCCTGACATCGTACAGAATCTAATCATCAATCCGCGGATAGCATGACATGATATATAGATAGGATTTTATGCTTAGCCTGTATCTGATAAATCCACCTCCAATTACCGGAGGCAATGTCCAGTGACCGATCGCGCTGACCATTGACCGATCGCGCTAACGCTCGGAAATGGACTAGCGAGATAGGCGGATGAGCGTATCGATCCGCGTCACGTGACCGCGGACCTGCACTGGTCTGTGACAACGCTATAGATAGCGGCGGCGGTATTTGCGCTCGGGATAGAAATTGATGGTTTTAATCAAGTGATACTATCGTTCATGTCCTCTTCATACACGGAGGTCTGTAATGAATAATGCCCCCATTGTCCCAGGCATATACAGAACGGTGCACGCAGCATATAGACCCATTAGGGTCCAATGGCCGTATACAATATGCTTAATTCGAAATACTAGTCTTCTAAATGATTTCCATTGAGAATACTGCATTGCGGAATCGTTTAACGAGAAATTTCGTTTCTCTCTGGGCTTTCAGTTTTGATGTCGGTATGTCATGTGTACCCCCTGAGGACGATAACCAGAAGAGAGTGACATGATGCATGTCTATTGGGATGCATGGGCTGTAGAGAATAAAGACTGATATGTATGCGTAGTTCGTAGCACATGAGAATAAAGATTATACCTTGAAGCGAGATGGGAATGCATTAAACGGTGCCTCGTCAGGAAAACGATCGGTGGAAATAACCGATAGTTTGATGTCATTGCATTGTTCCCATGTACTTAATTTATATTCACAAGATATTTTAAAAGTTATTAATATTCTACTAAAAATGGCACACACATACATCATCATCTTATAAGATTCACGTCTTGAGCTTTCTTACTGTGCTCCACGGAGATGCAGTATAAAATCAGTCACTGAGTTTGTCTCTAGAGGATGTAAGCTTGCATTGCCATAGGCTACTATACAGGTATTCCGGGGTTATTTTTTGTGTGTATATTTAATGTTTCATATATACGCAGTGCACCAACCAACGAGAAATGTTATTATTAAGCCTATTGTATATAGATTTTAAAGAATCAATGCGTTGATAAGTTTTTATACGTAAATATATTTCGACATACAGAGTACAGTCGAATCGTTTAATAAGGACATTGTACTGTTAAAACATTTAACATAGAAGACCGATACAGTTTATAAAAAGGGCAGGCTGTCTTGCTATGAGTCTTGCGCAATCACGCAGGCCCTGGTTTTAATACCAAGCTTTAAATCAGTTATATAATGGTATAAATACTTCAGTGGGTCTCAACAAATTATCATAATTATTTTTCTCATTTTCTTAAGCACGGTGAAGGTTAAAAATCTATCCAAGTTTCAGAACAGCGATATTCCAATTTGATAAAAGCTTATTTTTTAATTAATGAAAATCACACATCTATAGAGTAATGCTTTTATCCGTTAATAATTTGCTACTACATTTTCCTTATCAAATCAACTTAATTCGCTGAAGTTGTTTTTTTTAAATAATGTGGCAACATTATCCTATAATAGAAGCTTAACTCACATATTATTAGAGCTTCTGTGCAGAACTATCTATCTCAAAACTACAGTATAATACCTCGATTCTGTGCTGATTTGCTTAGCGAAATTTGATATATTTACCAGTAAATATTTCCATGCAATGACGTCTTCATAGACGTTTACCTAACTACTGTCAAACCCAATCAAACTTAACAATACAAATAATAATACCAAATATGTGCAATAACGCAACTTATATTTACATACGGATATGATGAAATTTAGAATTAGATTGTTGTAAATAAGTTAATTCAAAATTCTGTATTACTAGTCCAACACACGTATGGATATTATTTGTAATTTCTTTTATTAAGTTTATAAAAAAAATCATTATGTTGACTGGTTTTAACCGGTCAGAAGTAAACTGCATGGGTCCACTCTGAAAGACCCCTTGTTCACAAATATACGAACTAGCATATTTTACATAATCTGTGCCCGAGATTACGAAAAGAAATGAATAAAATGTCATGCTCAACTCAAAGTTTTGTTCACAAATTCCCATATATAATTTTGAGATTGAATCAAACCATCCTGAATCATTGATGTATATTGTTCGTGTCTGTTTGGTTTTACCTGAATGGCTATATATGTTATGTAATGAATGTCAACTCTCTTAGGATTCAGAAAGCGATCATCACAGAATCGTGCATTGCAAGTACTGTAGATACAATACACCTTGGCGAACAGTTAATCACCCCTAGCATATTTAGACATAGTGAAAACAGATTTGTTTTTAATGATTAATATTTTAATTGATGTAGAAAAAGTAACATTTCTTGAGTACAAATTGATTTGCACCGTGAGTGGGATAAAATACCGTTGTAGCATGTCCGAAGTCTCACTGGGGGGATGGGAAGAAATGTTGAAGCAATTATCCATGCCCGGGGCAAATAAATACGTTATTAGTGGAATTATCTCATTATCAAATGTATTGTTTCTTATATCAATTCCATAAATGTGGCCTTTCATTCACCTTCGATAACCAAACTTTGATCATGCATTATTTTTGCATATGTTGTTATTGTAATTAAATATTATTAAAACTACCATCAATTGTTTTTGTTTTCATTGTCAGGCATGTTTAAAAAATAAATAATATTTACTTGTAAGCTATGTTTACTCTTTCAAAAGTTATAAACACATTTACAACAATGTTGGAAAAAGACGGGGGCGTTTAACTTTTTTCCAGGTGTAAAAGAGAGAGAGAGAGAGAGAGAGAGAGAGAGAGAGAGAGATAGCAGGGGATAGATTCAGGTATATGAGAATGAAAGAGAGTTATGAGAGATAGAGTATAATATATATGAGATAGTATGTGACATAATGTGTGTGTGAGAGAGAGAGAGAGGGGGGAGAGAGAGGGAAAGAGTATGAGAGAAAGAGAGGAGAAAGAGAAAGGGAAGGTATTAAAGTGATATATATATATGAAAATGAGAAAGTTTGAAAGAGAAAGAGCGAGCGTATGAGAGAGAGAGAGAGAGAGAGGGGGGGTGTGGAAGATGTCACCAGACTGTCGTAACTTCCACACAGAGAGAATGAGAGGAAGCGTGTGTGGGTACCATGGTAACAACTAGGTATGTATAGAGTTGTGAGGCATTATCAGTTGTATTAACTCTTTCCCTGTTGGATGAAGCACAGACACAGCTCTTTATGGCATCTCCGGTTGCCTTCAGCATGGAGACAGTTAAGGCAGCATAGTCGGTTTTCTTCTCACTTAGCTATATATATATATATATATATATATATATTATGTGCATTTGGGTCTGGCTTTATCTTTTGCATGGCATTTATAGATAGTCCAAATGTATCAGTGCCTACCAATTTTAATAATAACAATAATGTGCACATAATTGTTATTATTAAAATTTATTGACCGAGGTAATAATGTAACGATATGAACATACTTTCGAGTCTGGCTTTGTGCAATAATAATGTGCACATAATGTTGCACAAAGCCAGACTCGAAAGTATGTTCATATCGTTACATTATTACCTCGGTCAATAAATCAGTGTGCTTTTATTTTCCTTCTCAACTGCCTGAAGAGTTTGCAATCCAAGCTACCGTTCAAGGCGCTATAGAAGGTTATCCTACCGGGTACCCATTCTCTGTTTTGTGAACATCGAGATATGAGAGCACGGCCTCTATTAGTAAGCACGAGAGCTTCCTGACTAGCATTTAATCGAGTACTTCACTGAAGGAAAATTGAAAAATGTTTGTTAGATTTCAAGTCCAAATACGTAAAATAATAATAATAATAATAATAATAATAAGCATATTAATAATGCGCCTTAGACATCGTTTTAAAAATGCTCGAGGCGCTACATTAGGTATTCATTAAAACAGACTATAATATATGCAAATAATGTTATCTTTAATTTCAGTGACAAATTTGCCCAATAGATTGACATTTGTTATATGTATTTACAGTAATAGTTTAAATGAGAAAGTGGATAATTAAAACAATTGAAATGTATACAGTATTAAATTGATTTGTAAGGTTGATCCAATGATTATCCATCCATCTGAACAACACAGATTCCAGTGATGATATATAAAATTTGGATACGGTCCCTATTGCAATGCGCACGTAAAGCACGTGCATTTCTATGTAAGCCAGGAACAGGAACATATTATTTCCGGAGAATATTTCTAACATTTTACCGACAATTTAATTCTTGTAGTAGAGCCTATAAATGTTCATCCTCGAAATAGAGACCATTATGCTTATTTAACATCCATCAAATACAATTGACGAATGTCAGGTACATAGGCATAATGGTCTGTTTTTAGAGGATGAGAAATGCTTATAGATGCTTAGAATTGTGGCGGTAAATACATTGATATTTCTAGTTTTACTTGACGTCCCATATAAAGTCACAGAATGAGGAACCACGTATACTAATCCGCTGTGTGGCGCTGCGACGCAAAGAAATCCCGGAAGTGATCGAATTCTCTGATTCTCGTATCTATGGACAAATGTATTTTTGGAAACAGCAATTCTTCTCGTGTGGAAGGGGGTGGGGGAATGAGGGAGGGATGCACCCTAACTCCAGCAACACACACCCTGTACTGATACCCACGCCCTTGATTCGGCACAAGATGGGTATACACCAATAACATATATTAGCATAGGCCTCGTGTGCGAGTGGTCAAAGATTATGGATTGAAGTCTCCGGTGGCCTTTCATGTGCTGACCATGTCCGTGTCCGGCAGGCTGGACGCGACAGGACCCTCGTGACGGAACATGACGCCGGACAATGCCACCAGAACTGGACAATGGTCCATCCGTGAAGTAACTGTTAACCCAGCATGCGTCCGCTCTCCGTCCACACTTGACAGATATTGTTATAAGACAGGTAAATTCGACATGAAACGGCTTATCCATTATTCAGGATTCATTGAAAATGGACCTTTGAGATAAGACATTGTGCTGGAATAGGCAGGTGCTTGCTTGACCTCGATGAGGGCAGATATACATAGCAAACAAGGCTAGAGATGGCAGCCTTGGCCGACTCCTAAACAAATATATATTGCGGCAGGTAATCGGTCTCCACAGCATGGCGCTGGGGAGAAAAAGAGCGAACTGAAACGTCCAGTGAAGAAGATGATTGATAATGCTAAATATAAGACAGATGGTTTAGACCACTACTCGGGTGTCTCAAAGAATGATAACCTTGGGTAAGACGTACTAAGCAGTTGAACTGAAGGTCACACATAGCCAAACCAGACAGGTGCTATAAATAAAAAACGGTACATACCATAGGAAACGACAGAGCTCAAAAACACATTACAGATTGTCCTGTTTTTTTGTGCACATTTAATATCATTGTATTAGCATCCGCTTCACTATAGATCCTTTGAATACGAACTGCATAACATATAAATGGACTGACCATCGATCATCAACTACGTAATGTATAATCAAATGGTACCAATATGGGTGAAAAACTGACTCGGAAATAGTATCCATTAACATACACAACACTCAACACTCTATCTAACATGATACGTAATTTTATTATTTTAAAAGAACATCCTAAAAAAATAAATCGAAAACTAATTGCCACCAACGTCTTTAATAAGTATTACTTGCAACCATTGCAATGTCTTTAGTATAGGCTATATATTCTGTGATGACTGTCCACCTGAAACCAATATCTACTTGCAACTTATCCTCGAAACATTGGCGATTATACCTACATTTGACGGATGTTAGGGATAACTCTGATTCCAGATTTCGAAAGGGTAGTTACTATACTCGTTGTAGAGTCTCTGTTATGCATACTATAGTATGCAATATGACCACAATATTGCCAGTAAGACCGTCATATGCTACATTATATCATAGATATTATGATACAGTGTATGGACAACCTTAGACACCATCTGAAACACATTTTCACCATATGGTGTAGTGTAGGCAAATCAACGAGAATAACTACCTTACGTGTAGACTAGTATCAAAGATGGGTATAAATAACCTCGTTTCCATATCTCAAGATAACGGTCTACTTATCATACGCAATTTAGCAGGCTATTACATCTCTTTGTACTGAAATATAATTGTACAGGTTTGCTTGTTCAAAGGTCAATGGAAAGTTCCGCCATTGAATGAATACTGAAATTTGTCATCGCTTGAGAATGGCGGCATGTGCAGCAGATCAGCTTAATTCGATAAGCGAACCTGGCCCGCGTTTAACGAACGGGCCATATCCGTATAGTCAGGGCCTAAATTGAGGCCTACGTCATTTCCTGCTATAGTAAAAGCAGAGCGTACGCCCAATCGTCCAACCTCGGGCTACTGTCGCTTTGCTCCCGGATATCACAGTCCCGTAGGTTAGCCGAGTGAGCGTACGCCTTGATTTATACCAGGACTACAGTAGGACCGTTTCGTTAAGCACATACCCGCATGGGAATCTTTCGTGAAGCTCTCGTATGCACTAATCAACCATAGAGCACCCTCGAATCTATCGTTTTCGCTCATCACTATACGAGAACTCTACGGCCTTAGTGGATATGAGAGCTTCTTAAAAGAGTGCCATGAAAGGTATGAAAATAATAAAGGATAGATTATTTACCATTATTTATGAATATGAAAGAACCACACCGCGTATCAGTATCTCTGAAATACTCTACTTTGCAATGACACTGTTGGACATCACAAACAGTCACCGTATTCAATCACTTCTATCTCAGATCCCCATTACTAATATTGTACCGGATTAGAAAAACCTTACAATAAACTAGTTCACATGGCACGTTGATCGCTACAATGACGTCTGCGAATTGAATTAGGTCACGGTAGCAAAGACGACAGTGAAATTAATCTGTGAGATTCAGATATTCTTTGCCATTTCATATATCAAATGAAATAGAATGTATTGACTCGTGCCTCTTTGTCCTATAGGAGTCTGCACAGATATAACGACGTTAACAATCTTCCAATTGCAAAAGGATTCTTTCTTCTTTCACCATCAAACCTACTATTCAACTCACGTATATGCACGCGCACATACAAACAAACACTCGCACACTAAATATTATTTTCTCCTTCCCTATCTTTATGCTATAATCTAAAAAGATCTATATGTTTTCTCTTCCAATATATCTCCCTTTTTTCCTCCTGCTATCTCTCTCTCCTCCTCCCTCTCTTTCTCCTTCCTCCCATCTCTCCCTCTCTTTCTCCTTCCTCCCATCTCTCCCTCTCTCTCCCTCTCTCTCCATCTCTTTATCTATTAATTTGTTTTATGTTTCCCTCAGTCTGTCTTTCTTTCTCTATTATTTTCTCTCTCTCACACACACATATATACACACACACACACACACACACACACTCTCTCTCTCTCTCTCTCTCTCTCTCTCTCTCTCTCTCTCTCTCTCTCTCTCTGTAATTTCCATGTATAAGACGGTATTATAGTACATTGAGCTCATAATATTCCATGGTCGCCCGAAGCACAGATTCACACATAATGAAAATCGCAAAGAACGTTATTAGAATACTCATGTTCAGACACCAAATCCTTACATCCGGGAACTTCTGACAAGGACATGGTTGTGCGCCAACGGGGTCGAACCAAGCTTTTGAAATTCCACTTGTCCGAGTCTACGAATAATAGGATCGGTTTCGCTGATCCCCTTATTTCCGTGGTCTAGCGATGGCACCACAAAAGACTTACAAGAAAAGAGTTCCACTTCCATTCACTGAATACATTGACCGAACCGGATCAATCCGTGCAACTCTACACTTTCCAAGACAGTTTTAAGGATTGATTCGTTGGCATCTGGTAGAGTCGGTCTACATATATATAGAAGCAGTAGGAGGCATTATTAGTACATGGTTCATTAAAAAATGTGGCACCTTTACTTGACTAAGTCATGACGATGATTGTGAGAGTGATCATTGAAGAAAATGTCTAATTTATCCTCGAAACATAGGATGAAAGAACATAGGACACGGCTGAAAGAATGCTGAAAGTGACGCCAAATAATATCAGGCCAATGAACATACCGTAATATAGTAACCAATTATATTCTAATCTATAAGTGTATAAGCATTAAAGTATGATATTTAGGAAGTATTTAATATGTTAATTCTTTACGTATTCACAGTTTTCACTGACTTCAAATGTACAAACGCGATCTACAAGCCGTAGTTTTTCAGTTGCATAACGCCTGTAGAACTTGGAAGTTATAATAATTATATACTATATGATAAAAATATTAGTGTACTATTGTATTGTATTTTTTTGGTCTGTAGTGTAACACATAATGTGTGTGTGCGTGTGTGTTTGCGTGCGTGCGTGTGTGTGTGTGTGTGTGTGTGTGTCTGTGTGTCTGTGTGTCTGTGTGTGACATTTGCCTATATAGTGTTTGTGACGGGAAATCGTTACTGCAATAATTTCTACAGTTATGTGATGAATAGAATCTCACATTCGTGTTCATATATTACTGAATTTATTAAACTCCTTGGAGCCTAGTGTAATATCTGTTTTGCCAACTAAATTCATTATTATATGACCACTCATATGAGAGCCTCTATGTATGTATAATTGTTGTATTATTTAACGTAACAATCTAAAGATATTAAAGCATGGACTGGGATGATCCTCTGCCTGACAGGGTAGGGTGATCCACTCATTTCATTCATTCCATGAATTAAGGTACTGAAATTCTACGAGCTGTTGGTAGAGGACGGGATGGGGTTGCACCGAAGCAATATTGATCGATATAAAAGGTATACATTGATTTATTTGTTGTTTAACGTCACGACGGGAATAGTTTACCTCATTCTCGATGACAAATGCTTATATATAAGTAATACATTGCTATAATAACGACAGTTTGCAATTAGTTTTCGGGCATTGCATTCAAGTGTGTCATAAGTGTCCATTTGCCTACTACTTCCTCTATCTGATGACCGACCGTTATGGAATGCTGTAGGAGAAGCCGACCAGTTCATACAGTAGGCAAGCATTTGGATCACTGTACAGCGAGCGGTCAGGTGCTCCCCGATATTTAACCCCCTGACCTTGAGAGCGGACATTACGAGCAGGATTCTGTGTCATTAACACGAGGTCGGGCTCGCTGCAGCGTTCTGGTCGATGACCGATGGGCAGCTGTGACATCCTGCTGGTTCATGCAGTGGTCAGTGGGCATTGTCCGGCCGCTTCTCAGCAAGGCATCGGCAGCAGTTTGCGTTGGAAGTTCGATCTGACCGATTAATAAAGACATTACGGTGCACAGTGCATGGTGTCTAAAGTAAAGATACGAAAGAATAGTACTCTGAAGCAATGTTACATTAAATAAAAAAAACCTTTAGTTTTTCCACGTTCAACTTCAACGCGAGAATTACTTAGGGAATTAATTTAACGAGGGCCATATTTTCCGGAATCACTCGTATCGAGTGGGTATTCTAATTATTCAACATAATGTGGTTACAATCGTAACACCATAAGCACATCATTGAAACAATCTGGATACTACTGTAACACCATATGTACATTATTGAAACACTACGAGACCAGTTGAGACAACATAAGCACATCACTGAAAGCCGTAATACCATATAAGCACATAATTGAAACACTAAAATACATCACTGAAACACAGTGAATCAAGCCGTAAATTCATTTATCCAAAATATATGACGATTCTAGCGATTTGATTGGTTGAGAGATGTCCTGAAAAAACTCGTTCACACCGGCTTGGCGGTAGTTAAAAGATGTGAAATTCATGATCACTGACGTCATGGCGGCCGCCCTCGACTCGTACGTTAGAAAGACATTCTGCATGGATATTTGCAAGTTCACTTTCTTAAAACGATGTAGATCTATTACGATTTTGGATAAATTCGTTACCAGCGTGATTTCCGGGACATACAAAATTTCTCGTACACCCTTCGACCTTCGGTTTCCTGGTATACGACAAATTTTGGCGTATAAAAACTCGTACACTCCGGAAATCACGCTGGTAACTTATAATATAGGATAAGAACTTCATTGAAACACTCTAGGACCATCCGGGACTAAATAAGCACATCCTTGAGACACTTATCGATCCATCCCTAATGGCATATAAGCATATAGATACATATAATCGATAATTCCGAAATTCATACACTAGACGTCTACTACCATGTTTTATCGACTACTAGTGACACACGCTCACTCAGTGTAACATCATACCCACATCAATACATTACTAGTATCCTAATAATGTAACATCATACCCACATCAATACATTATCCTAATAATGTAACATCATACCCACATCAATACATTATCCTAATAATGTAATATCATACCCACACATTATCCTAATAATGTAACATCATACCCACATTAATACATTATCCTAATAATGTAGCATCATATCCACATCAATACGTTATCCTCATAATATAACATCATACCCACATCAATACATTATCCTAATAATGTTTACCATTTTGTTTCCTACAAATTGCTGTTAGAGTTGATTGGTTCATATCTTAAAAACACAATTAAGTGTTTGTGTGTGTGTTTGTGTGTGTGTGTGTGTGTGTGTGTTTGTGTGTGTGTGTGTATGTGTGTGTGGTGTGTGTGTGTTGTTTAGAAACAGTAATGTCCTCCAAATTACTAAAGAATTGGACATATAAATACTAAATATTAAAAGTATAATATATTGCTTTAACCTTTCATATTTTTTGACAATGCTAGAAGCCCTCTATGTGCATATTAATAGAAATCGCTGCGTTTCTGGTATTATCTTTCTTATAGAATGTCGGTAAACAACTAATATTTTAGGAAAGTTTGATCCGATCTGTTCGGAAATAGCGAAATGAATCCTTACAATTAAATCTATGCCAATATTGCCTTACTTCGTTAATGTCCGGTGTGTGTGATGTACACGGATAGAATACATATATAAATATAAAAATATATGTGTCTGTTATTTATATATCGTATTGGCTAACGACTGCGACTTCTTTCTGAGTGCCAAGAAAACGTTCACATGTGTGTACTTCCTTGTTGGGGTACATGAAATGTATACCATGTCAGTAAATATATTTATTGAAGCAAATCACTATCAAATACTATATACATTAATAAATCAGGAAAGGTTATGCCTTTTTTTATGTTTGATTACTACGATGCTTTATGAATATATAATTGAGACATACATATGTTAGAAGATTACGTTTGTGATGACGTATTTGTTTTGGATAAATATCATTGTTGAAGGATCAATATTTCTTTGAGCGAGAGGGGGAGGGGTAGAGAGAGAGAGAGAGAGAGAGAGAAAGAGAGAGACAGAGACAGACAGACAGACAGACAGACAGATAGAGACATAGCAACATGAATGGCAATTATACTATCATTGTAAAGTAGGTCTAACATCTTTAAATAATTTCTTACTATGACGTTTATACGATTTTGCAAGCTCCGCAATTCCAAACCGTTCATACTTCAGTGAACAACCATAAAATGACGGTCATTTCTTAAATATACTTTTAATAAGACGATATTGTTTCTATTTCTTGTGTTTAGTAATATCAGATACCTTCGGTAATGATATTAATTGTTTCTGTTTTCTTGTGATTAGTAATATCAGACCAACTGTATGCTCTGGTAATGGTATTAATTGTTTCTATTTCTTGTGTTATATAAATGCATATCGCTGCATTGTTACGCCACAATATAACATGCTATAGTTTTCACGCACGGACTAGATAGCTCTAGCTATAGCCAGTACTAGTCAAGCCTGGTTTGGCGAGGTCATCTAAAGGTCAGCCCGGCCATCTGATGGACATACAGTGTATACGTAGATAGATATACATGGAGGTATAATCTAAGGCGACAAGGTCAGCACAAAAACCTGTCCGTCCTGATTCATCCTAGGGTGCTATGTCAATTATATGTTCTTTGTCCGTTGTCTTTACAAAGCCTGCTCAATCGTCCATTTACGTATAGATGTTTTATAGTTATAACGACTGTGTTCTAGGTTCTATAGCTGTTGCTTCACATTAAGCTACCTGTGTCCAGCGTGACAGATAGAGCGATAATAATGATGTTATAGAACTATACATGACCGCCATTATACACAAAGAGAATTCGGTGAGGACAGTATTCACACATGAATGAACGCATTAAAAGTAGTTTATTTATAGTTTACTCTAAAGAAAGACCAATTCCTTATAGTGTGCAATGCCAATGATCTGAACAGGTATATTAATATTGTATGTGTTATGTGGTATTTTGAGAAAGTGCTCTTCGCCATTATAGTTTTATGTTAACTGTTAAGTATGTATAGTATACTCTCTCTCTCTCTCTCTCTCTCTCTCTCTCTCTCTCTCTCTCCGTCTCTCTCTCTCCCGCTCTCTCTCTCTCCCTCCATCTCTCCCACACTCCGTCTCCTCCCCTCAGCGCGTGTATATGTGTGTGAATAAG
>JAUTBT010011745.1:0-23804 GCA_032361225.1 Lepetodrilus schrolli
TGTAATGTTTCACTTGAGTGGTAAGAGTAGACTAATACTAGTATATATTTTTACGTTTAATTAATTTTTAATAACATAGTTTAATTAAATTATTCAATCGTATCTTCTGTGTTATGTTTTTCATTCATTAGTATTAATTACATCATACATTAATACGTCCGATTCAATAAGTAAACTTAGGGCTTCATATTTCCCGCAGACTATAATTTTGCGCAAATTGTCTTTGCGCGTATAGCGCGTAATATTAGTCTGCGCGAAATATAAGTCTTTTACAGTATTTCGATTATCAATAGTCCGTCCTATCTATCAACCACAGTACAATTGTATTGTTTACTTTCATAGTGCCGAGACGGTATTTACTGCATATACACGTGCAATTAGTTATTGTTGATAGTATACATTACAAACACAGTTACACATTGGCAATTTAAGATACCGAAACTTATATGAAGAAATCACTAAAAAAATAAATCTAACTATAGACGAGCTTGTTATTTTATGACACTAATCGGTCGATAATCCACCGGTCGCTATAGTTCAATGACACTAACATTTTATGATTTCCAGTATCTGACTAACATGCCATGATGCGCCAGTCTCTTATACATGGTGATCTGGCTCTTGTAGAGTGCTATGGTCTGACAGCGGATACAAGAGTTGAGAAATGATACCCTGAAACATACAGTTAACCACAATGTAAAATGTAAAATTTACATTACAAATTTGAAAATTCATTCATTTAACCCTCTCCCTGCTGGATTAGGCACATGCACTGCTATTCCGGTTGCCTAGAGCATGGAGAGAGTTAATTGAATTGTCGTCAGCTATTATAATGATTGTAGATACGAATTGAGTCGCTGAGCAAACAATCATTCTTGGAAACAGCTGTAACAGTAAAGGGAAGTAACTCAGCATGTGCTGTTCTAAGACAACTCACATGATTATACCGCAATGTAAATACTACCACTTAGAAATCAAACACTCATTTCTCAACTTAATCATCAATCTTTGAAATTCTAAAAAAAAATATTTTTTTTTAGTTTAATATATGCGTCAATTCATAGATAAATAATAAATAAATAATAAATAATAAATATTTTCAATACATTTTAACCTTTACCAATACCAACCCTAACATTAATAATTTTAAGTATTGACATTTTGGTTATGTTTATTCCATTACCATTATTTGTTAACAACGTTACTGTTGGAGTCTTCCTCATGTAATTGTCCAGCACACATTTCCAAAAATATTGACCAAAAATATAATTCGTACTGTATTTAATGAGAGATAATTTCTAGAAAAACTATATTTCTGTTTTTAAGTCGATTTGCTTGACGGTTGTGGATGATAAATATATTCAAAGGTCACTAGAAAATTACCCTGCTGTGAAAGATTAAATTTAAATGGTCAATAATGGAATCCAGGACGTAGAACTTGCATGTAATAAATCTAGAGCCGTGATTATGTTGTGCTGCTCATTCTGTACAGTGTGCTCTCTCAAACAGTGCCAATGTTCGAGCTAGACGATTGCAGTACTTGTGACCTCAGCGGGATTGATTTTAGACTTAGGTTCACATTTCAATTACCGTGAGTAGCCCACCTAGCGGCCCTTGTGACTGAGGAGTTGTGTTTCAAAACACTAATCTGACCAAATACCATCATGTCCATGGAATACCCTTGTTACCTTCGAGTCATGTTTGCACAGGACCTGATTCTAAGGTTTAATCAAAATTATTAATACTATATGCTTATGAATGAATTTAATTTGGAACGTCTGTCCTTCACGACATGATGACAGTGTGCTGAATGGTAGTTGGCACAAAAGAGAAATGGCTTATTGTTCAAATTTACTAGCATTGGTTTTGGGTGATATCTCTATCAATCCGATGCTGCTGTACAGTGTTCTTGATGCCAATTGCAACCTTCAACCCCTCGGCTTAAAATGGCCGTTCTATATATACTCAGTACACAAAATGGAATATTCCATTTATGATTTTATTCTGTTTATCTGAATGTGTTTGATTGTGGTTGGGACACAGGACCAGCTAACGAGGCAAATACTGCCACAGTAATTAAATTGGATACGCCACAGAAGCAGTTATTTGATTGGTCAGGCTGGCGGCTCCCCGTCCCAGGGACTCGGCAGAGATCTGGAGGAGGCGGTGGAGGCCCAGACACGAGATATGCGGCACAAATCAATAACTGATTGTTACTCGCCATCTATCTCTTACAGTCACGGACATTAGCATGAGACGCTCCCTTCATTGAGCAGGGCAGGCATGCGGCCATGCCCGGCCAGTCAAAAGACCGTCTGAATTGCAGGACACACATGGTCTTGCAGGACACACATGGTCCTAATTAGAATCCGAGGTGGAATGGGCACGATCGTTGTCATGGTTGCCCCCGCGTGTATATGGATTTTTTTTTTGGAAAAATGAAATCTTTCGAACGCTGTGTGTTTGATTGATTAGCTACAGAGAATTATCATCTCGGCAGATAAAAGTATTCTATTTGAATTGCAGTTTATGTCGTGTGTATTTTTTGGAGTAATTTTGACTTTCTGATTCGATCTATTTAATGTAGATTTGTTGGATATAAACCTGATAAACTGCATCAAACTCTGGACAAACATTCTATGATTTAAAACATGATTACCCAATTGATTTTTGGAAGTACAATAACAAAAACACAGATTTGTCAATAAATTTTGTCTCAATGAGTCAATTGAATGAAATATGTTTAAAAGTTGATCCGGGCTGTGCATGTTTTATTGTTAGTAATTCTGTAATACTGTAAAGAAAGTGTTTAATTTAACAATTTAAAAATCAACACATATTGTTGATCATGTTTATGCAATGTTAAAATATATAATTTCATGGTAACATGATCAATAATACATTCAAATCTTTATGATAAAACAGACAATGTTTATCATGTTTATAGAATAATAGATTTTACTTTGAGATAGTTCAACAACGTCTGTGTAGGGCGGGTGGTAGCAAAGTGGTAGAAAGTTGGATTTCAGAGCCAAAAGTTCCAGGTTCAAATCCTTCACAGGGAGCCTGGCGACAATGTTCACAAAAGTTAACTTTCTGACGCGATATTGATAGGATGCAATGTCTGTAGAGTGGCAATGCCGTTATCATCCTTCGTCTTGTCAATACCAGCCACTGCTCGCAGGTTTATTCGTCGCAAATGGGTGAAAGATTCCTGCAGCGACGTTAAACTCCATAATCACTCACTTGCAGGTTTACTGCAACATTCAGCGCTATGGATGTTGTGGGTTTCCTCCTAAGTGAAAGAATCTTGAAAGCGGCGCTAAACCCCAATTCAAGAAACAAAAATGTTAATGTTTGTATATTTAATACTACTTAGCAAATATATGTTCATCCCGAAGCACAAAACCTGCATATTTTCATTGTTTGACCCTATCAGATCAAATCAGTTTTAATGAAATGAACCCTAAAATGCAGTTCCAGTTTGTCATAATCATAATAATTGATGAAATGTAATTTGTGTTGTAATTTTGACTCCCTAATATTTAAATCTGGCACCACCACTCTGGACACACCATGGATAAGTGCACAAACAAACATCGTCTTAAGATAAATTGCAAAGTCCAATAATATCAATATTGTGGTCAATTATTATGGCTGAAAAATGTATTGATAAATCAGTGCTATATTATTGTACTTCCAGTTGTCAATACAACTAATGGAATATCGATAGTAGACCATCTGGAGACTTACAAAACACTTTGAAATTCTGATAGAATTGAATGCGCAAACAAATGTCAGAGTGGCTTGGTTTTACATCAACAAAGTGGTGCATTTACTTTATAGCACGTTTTGTGAGTCACGACCAGATGACCGTTGTAGAAAGTCCTCGGATCCAATGGTATTAGTTTGCTTTACTTTATACTTTAGTGCTTTACAAGTCAGGTATTTTCGTCAGTGACTTTTTCATGATGCCATGATTTCATCTGATGAATACCCTTTGTGACGAGACTTATTTGATTTAAATTGACATATATCCAAGCCCCAGCAGTTTACAATTTATGTTAAGATTGTGACTGAAGTTTTAAGTCTTGATTTTTTTTCAAGTTTCTTTCACTTATATTAAACTTGTCAGTTTAGGGCAGGAGGACCCCTGCAACATCTGTAGCGCTGAATGTTGCAGTAAACCTGCGAGCACCGGTTGGTACTGACACGTGACAAGACCAAGGATGATAACTGCAATTATATTTATTTTCTGTCAACCAACCTTTCATAATCTCCAATTATCGTTATTTTTATATTTCACCTGGCCAACTGGCCAAAATATCAAATTATACTTATTTATATTTACGCTCGCCCAAGCCAAAATTATCACACACAAAATCCATAAACCAAGGAATCAATTAACTATGGCCTAAGCAATTAAAATGAATTAGATCTGCCACAACCTTCAGTCACTGAAACTTACAGAGACAACTACACAGTAATAATTCCATGGAATGTAATTCAAAATGTAATACTAATCCTATCAATTACATGTTATGTGTACATTATTGAAAAGTAGTTTTCTTATGCAATAATATTCATTCAGCCAATAGTAAACTGCTGAGATCCATAATGTTATTGATAATTTGTTGTCATGTACTTTGTAAACACTAAAGGCATGGTTTTGCCCAGAACGATAATAATGAGGTTGTTGAAAAAAAATGTTGTTATAAGCACAAAATGTAGTACATTTAGTACAAAATGTAGTACAAAATGTAGTACAAAATGTACACTAGTGTACAACATGTAGTGTGTAGTACAAAATGTAGTGTACAAAGTGTAGTGTGCAAAATGTAGTACAAAATGTAGTGTACAAAATGTAGTACAAAATGTAGTTGTACAAAATGTAGTACAGAATATAGTACAAAATGTAGTGTACAAAATGTAGTGTACGTAATGTAGTGTACATAATGTACAAAATGTAGTGCAAAATGTAGTACAAAATGTAGTGTACAAAATGTAGTGCACAATGAAGTGTACACAATGTAGTAGCCGGTCACACTGCTACTATTCCGGTATTAAACAAGATGTGTTGGTGTGATCACTATGGTGACACAAAGTTCAGAACATTCTTGTTATTAGGCACAGTGTAACCACAGATTTTAATTTTAAAATAAACCAATCACTTTGTAAACACGAAATACCTATAACCAATTTGTTGAACTACTGACGAATATTAAATATTAAATATACCAATCTCTGTCTAAGTGTCTAGCTGTAATTGCCAGATGTGTGCAATTTAAATAAAAAAATCAATACAGTATTGATTGTACCTTGCTGTATTCTAGATGATAATATTATGAATGGAAATGTACGAACAATGAGCCACAGGTGTTCGGTACAATCACACTTGTTTCTCATACTTGTTTGTCTACACAAGTATAATTTTTCAACGGACTACTTAATCTTATGTCCTACTAGGGCTGTCGTGATTGACGCTACAAGAATCGATTCATAATTCGATTGTAGATTTAATTTTAAAATACATGTTAACATCAATATGTTTCGCTTTTCATTTAAAAAATACACCAAGCTATTGAATCCATGTACAGTGTATGCTCAATACTGCACGTGATCCAGACTCAGATAGCGAATCCATCAGATTTCTGAATCACAAGGTAATTGTGAAGAGTTAACTCCCTTTGTAACCAAAATAATGTTCACTCATTGTGAACAAGATTTAGACGACGAAAGTGTCATGTGTTCATTTGGTTGGCAAGTTACCGTTAGTTCGTTTGCATGGTTTTCCAGATCGGACTATCGGGGAATCAGACTACTGTTCATTTGTTAATGAACGGGGGTCTACTGTAATTAAATTAGTCAAGTCAACTGTTCAAATCATGTTCCCAGAAAGGGAACATCCTAGTAGGGCTACTGCTATTGAATTTCTATTTACGCATTTAGAGAAGAGTATTCCTCTATTTAAATAGTTATTTCTTTATTAAAGTTTTCAGATTTTCACTTTGTTTCTACACAGGCGTACAGTTCTTCATTTAATGTTATTACTCAAAAGCATTTCCAAAGTTTTTATAAAACCAGTATGGCCTGGTATCGTGATACGCATCGTATAGCGAGGTAGCTATATTGTGGCACCCCTATGTACTACCTTTGGATAGTGGCATCAATATTTTTCTATAAATTTTTATTGAGATGTATACAAATCAGAAAATTTAACTACCATTCAACATCAGGCAACAGGATGAGATTACTATTTTTAATCATGTAAACCTATTTCCCATGGCATCTCATGGCTGTTGCATTTTGTTTGCCCAGAAATAATGTGTACACCCTCTGTATGAATGATTTAAGATATTTGTACAATATAAAATAAAAAATCCTAAACTGAATAACCATGCCGAAGTAGCTTTTAGATGGATTGCCCAGATATTAATCCTAGTGTCAAATAATGGCCCTCGTCAGAGGGGTACCATACTGTCGATTAAAGAAATGTTCTGATTCCAATTTTTACCTATCTCACAAATATTATGTGACTATTGTCCATCACAAAATATTAATTGATAGACTTATTATCACTATTTTATATACAGTTTACTTTGGAAAATTTCTTAATAGAATCATGATAATTCTTGGAAAAGTTCTTGTCAATAGAATCATGATAATTCTTGAATCTATGTATTTAAAAATCGTGTTCCTATTTATTTATTTTCAGGTGAGCGGAATTACCACTGCATGTGGCCTGACTGCGGCAAGTCGTTCCGACACTCGGATAACCTTAAAGTCCACCAAAGGCAGCATACAAATGAGAAGCCCATCAAGTGTAGCTTGTGTAACTTCTCGTGTCGCCAAAGAAACTCGTTGCAGTACCACATTAAGAGGCATCATCCCCCCAAAGTGGAAATCTCCGAAGTGACTGCTGATGGAAGTCAGAACGAGACTGTGGTGAATGACGTGGAACCAGAACCCAAACCCTCAGAAGAGGTCAGTATCGACAGCCAGACACCTGCAAGTAACGAAATCGACACAAGTGTCAAGTCTGAGAATAAAGGGTTTGACCTGTATGAATTCAATGACGATGACTCGTGTGCGGACCTGCCAGTTGTGTTCCGAAGGGACAAGCCTCGGTCTCATACTCTCAGCCGCCGTGACCTGGACCAGCTTCACGACCAGGCTTCGAAGGTTGAGCCAAAGTTTAATTCGCTTCCAGAAGGTGAGAAGTCGGAATTGGAAGAGCAGGTGGAGGATGTCAAGGAAAATGGCATCAAAGAAGAAACGCCGGAAGAAAAACCACTGACAGAAGTCGTTAAGACAGCTCCAAAGAAGAAGAAGAAGAAAGTTGTTGCCACCAAGAAGACTTCTCCCAAGTCTGTGAAGAAAACCAAGTCTCCCAAATCGCCTAAATCTCCTAAAACCGCATCATCTCCTAGAGCTCCTAAATCACCAAGAAGTCCTAAAGTACAAAAGCCTCAGGTAATAAAGAAGAAAGGTAGTCCAGAAACCAGCAAGAAGAAAACGGCACTTAAGAAGAAAGTGTCTCCTCAGAACAAGAAGGTAGTTGCTTCCAAGAAAAAGACACCAGTTAAGAAGAAGGATACAAAGACAAAGGCGAAAGCTGCTGCAGCAAAGAAAGGCAAGGCAAAGAAAGCTGCTAAAGGAAAGGCTAAAGAAGAGAAGCCAAAAGAGGAAAAAATAGAAGAAGAAGAACCAACAATAATCAACGAGAAAGAGATTGTAAGTGAGCCATCTACTGGTGTGGAAGATGCTAACCCTCAGTGTCAGTCTCCTAAGAAAATCCACAAACCACAGAGTCCACAAAGTGACGGGAGCTCTCCTTCCCCACAGAGTCCACACAGTGACCGGAGTGACAGCCCACTGCTCAGTGACACAGAGGTAGAGGTCCCACCACAGTTGGCTGTTCTAGACAAGGCTGAAGCAGAACATCAAAATCCAGAAAACAATGAAGAAGTTTTTCAGGAGCCTGAGCCGGTTGCACCAAAGGAAGAAGCGATGTCACCAGGACAGGCTCAGCAGGAGGCTATCGATAGATCCCTGGAAGATCCTGTAATTGATGAAATTAGGGAGTGTCAATCTCAACAAGAGGTCCATTCATATTCCCCAAGTATGCAAAATGAAGACGAGTTGAAGACTGAAGAACAACAAGTGGATGATGAAGAGCAGAGGGTGTCATCGGATGACGAGGTGCCTAGTGACATATTGCTGACTCCACCTCGAGCTCCTGCACCGCCGCCGCCTCAAAGTCCTTCGGAGGAAGACGAGGAGGAGGTCATGCAACCTGTGCAATCTCCAGTTCCTGACCCTGTCCCAGTCCCTGTCCCCGTGCAAGAACCACTCTCTCATCCAGAACCCATGTCCAACCAGCCCCTGTCACAAGACCAGCAGGCCGACGGCTCGGAGAAGGACGTACAGTCTTCCCAACCTCCCAGTGCTCAATTCCCACAGAACACCACACCTGAGTGTGACCTCGGTCAGTACCTGCAGGACCTCAGTGTTCCGGCCGCCAGTGGACGAGACTCGGTCCCAGAGGAACCCAACAGACTCCAGAGGCTGGAGGAGCTGGCAGAGAAGCCTCACGAGGACAGCCGAGACATACCTCGTTCAGCTTCCGTCACCAGCAACGTCATCACTCACACGAGCATACCATTTCAAGACATGTCTCACAAGCGCATGGAGATCCTGGCCTGCGACCGCTCTCAAGAACAGCACTACCAGCGAGACACGGCTTCAGCTCTTCCAAGAATACCCGATCCTCCTACGTTTGATACCTTCAATCCTCTCAATTCCATTCATAGTGCTTCGCGAGATAACAATTTCTTGCGACAGAACGAAAATATTTTTTCATCACAAACCACACCCAGTAGTTTCATGAGACTCGGCGAGACTGAAGCCATGAGGCAGAGAATGGCAACACCATTCCTGCCTCAGAATGACAGGACAGCCATACCACGACTGCCAGATGCTTCCCTGAGGCCGACAAATCCCACGCTGTTGAGACGGCCGACTACTATGCCCAGCACGGACATGTTCCCGCCTCCTGCCATGTCTCAGACAATGCCTAGGAACCCCTTTACAAATACATGGTCGGGGCAGGAGGTGCGGCCACCACCTTGGCCACAAGCCCCATATCTGCAGCGCACAATCGACAGACAGCCCAATGCCACTCCGGCAACACTCTTTGCCAAAGAGAACTACCTCGCCGCCAGTCGAGAATTCATGTTCGACCCTTCGAGGACGATGACGGAACGCAACATGTTTGCATCTCTCTCATCTCCACAACCACAGCGAGATCTGGCCCCAGACACGTTTCCACTGGAGTTGAGTTACTTTGGAGGTCATGCATACTCAGGAACTGCGACCTTAGACTATAGCAGACCCCCGTGTGGTACCGCTCAGAAAAGCTTCGACGAGCGATATCGTCAGACTGCCAGCACTGCTATGGGTGAATTCCGAGGGTTGCCTCAAACCTCGACTTCGGAAATGTTCAGTGGTATCGGTGTGAATAGCAGTTTCAACTTGGACAAGTACATGTACCCTAGAGACCCAGTGTATCACCCGCAGCATGTGGGCGAAAATGCAAATAGTGCTTTCTTGACACACAGTGCTCCCACCCAACATTCTGTGTTCGATAGAGAATATCCGCATCGTAGCCTTTACCCCCAGAACACGCCGTATCAGTTCTTAGAAGACAGGCAATACTCCACTGCAGCGAAGCTAACGCACTCCACCAACGCTGCGGTCAATCAAGACCGCGAGTTCATGGCGCGGACCGCCACCACAGAGAACCAGATACCCCCTGACCCCTATAGGTGCGGAATGTTATACAATGTCATGAACAGGTATCCGTTCGAATAGACGGAATACCTGTCGGATATTTGTTCATCTGTTCATGAATTTTTTATTCAAAATGCATCTATAGGGCTTGCGTATGTACTTCATGTCTAGGAGTTTGTACGTGAAATTGTATCGTTATGAATTCTTGTATGTCAGATCGATTCATCCTATGATGATTTTATTTTGTGGGGAGACTTCGTTATTGAACCATAGCAACGAAGAGACTTTCGTTCACGGTGCATTATATCACGACCTACACATGCACACACGTTCAATGCAAGACAAAAACCAGTTTTAACGTGTACATTAAAATATCTACAATTGGTTTACAAGTATGCTGTTTTAGATAGGTGACATAGAATTTTGCCTCTGTTATTCAATGTCTTGCTGAAGTTCTACAAGAAACCCCTAACTGATGTAGTTGTACATAGATGTAGTTTTTCTGGCCGAGAAACAAATATTTTAGGACTATTACGCTGAATGGAAGACTTTAGATCAATATATATTACACGTATTGAAAGAACAAGTTCTGTTTATGTTTTACGATATATTATTCAGATTAATTATGTAGTTGAACTATTTTTATTTGTTAATTTGTGAACATGCTTTGAATCGTCTACGCTGCTAATCTTTTGGTGTTCATTTTGAAAATTAAGACAGTTGAATATTTGATGTGATAATGTTTGAGCATAATATTTTCAATATCAAATTTGTTTAGGCCTCCCCACGTTATCTTTACAGCCAAGTTTTGCCTACATGTACTTTTGTCTGTAGTGGTATCGGAGGATAATCATTGTCCATTACCTACAGTGATATTACTCTCATTCATATCAAATAAATTCATCTACTCATCACATAATAATGATATGGAGTGAAAGAATCTTGAAAGTGACTATACCCCAATTCAAAACAGAACAAAAAACAAACAACCAAAAAATTAAAACAAAAAACTGAATCTACAGCTATGTTATAGAAAGGGGAGGGGGGAGGGGGAAGATACACAATTTTATAAAATTGTATTTATTGGCATTTGTTGAAAAATGTCTGCATATATTCATGGAACTTTGCTTTACTTGTTAGTGCTATTAAATAAAGTGGAATGGCATCTTGTAGGTTCCACACTGTGTGTGCAGGGGATGTCGAACTGCTGGTTAAAGTTATCTCAAAAGTATAGTATAATAGTAGGCATTATTCCATGTATTCCGAAGTCCATGTAGGCAAAATAAAAACCAACCCAATTTGTGCAGTGCTTGGGATTACTATTACTCGCAGTGCAGTAGTCCCAGACTGCCTAGCCATGCCAACGAGTAGACTTACGTGCATGATCATGCCAATCCAGAGTTGTCTACCCTAACATCACGATTCTATCCATGTAATGTAATTTGATGAGCCCAGAAACAATTCCACCTAACTGCCAATCATACGAGATAGTCTGGGTAATGGAGAGATAGTCTGGGTAATGGAGAGATAGTCTGGGTAATGGAGAGATAGTCTGGGTAATGGGTATACCAAGTTGCCTTGTATGAAAAATATTCTCCTAACTTTTACATCTCAGTGGCATTTTATGTATGCCAGTGTTCCTTAAAGTGATTGCATCATTCAAAAGATCGTGCATGAACTGTATTTTTGTTTCAGAACATTTAAGATTTTTGATACAGCACATTCTAACAGCACGGTGCGAGAACAATGGCACACACTGTAGTTCGTGAGGTAAAGTGAGTTGGCAAAATGACAATGACGTCATATGCCCTTATTTTAACCCCCTCGTTAGTGATGACTACAAACACTGTGACGAGCAGGTGACGTACATACAATACGACGTCACATACAGTTGCACGACGTCCTGTCTGTGGCAACACCCAGCTGATGGAACAATCAGTTAACAGGCCCAGTTTATGTATTCGTAAACGGAATGGTTGATGAATATTCAATGTAAGCTTCTTTATTCAACAACTGCATGCAATGTTAGAAGAGGAATAGAGAATGGTCTACCCCATATATATCGTGTATTAAAGTATGGTTTTGCCTTGAACTACTATTACATAAAGGTATTCCGATTCAAGTGTCCTCGTACTTTTAACTATAATAGTTCAGGGCAAAACTATACTTTAATACACTATATATAGGGGTAGACCATTCTCTATACCTTAAATATATTTCCTCTCTTTGGTATTGGGAATCGTAATTGAAAATATAATGACTCAAAACCATACTCTTTTCTAATTCATGAAAGTATTTATTAAATGTTACGGAATTCAGCATTTTAAGGCATCCTTGGTTTTCATCAAATAGTACAAGCCTATGATGTTGCAGCTGAGACGTCAGTTTATGTTTCCATCTGTATTTGTAGATTAGTTATTAACTTCATTGTGACAGTTGGCAGTGTCATCGTGACAGCTACCTGATCATTGTAAGATTGAGACATGCCAGCGATCTGATTTCATCAAGTTGTTATGAGTTAGTGTTCAATATTGTTTTTGTGTTGTTGATTTATGAAGTTTTCTCACAAAAACATATAAAACCATTAAAAAAGTCATTCATAATACAATTATTAATATATTGAACAAAGCTCACTTAACCCAAGTATTCATATAATCATGTTTTGTTCATGTCGAACATTGTGTTCATTTCATTTGAAATGTTTGTGAACAAGTCACGGACAGTGCATTGCGGTCGCATTGATGTCACTTATATGAAATAATTTTATATATTATATAAATATATATATATTAACAACCTGTTGTTGGTTTGTAATAATACTATAGCTGTGTTGTAGTCCAGATTGTATGTACAGCTATATACTAGGAATCAAATGCAAATGATGATTGAAATGTTTGTGATTCATGGGAATGAACATATATATATATGTACTGTATGTTTTAAAGCTGAATAGTTTTAGATTTTTATCCTTTTTTTTTTTTTGTCAAACTGACCGTAAATGTTTTTATTTTTACATTTTTATCAGGTGATATATTTAAGCCTGTCTGCTTGTCTTGATACTGTTAACCATGTATACAACTACAGTAAGTGAACATGTAAATACGCTTGTATCGTAAAACTCATTGTCAAAAGCATTGTCATTTGGTTAAGAAATACAACTCTCATTTCCTCATTACACGTCATCAGGTTCTGATAGATTGTGACTGAGAGAACAGCATTTGTCAATATATCATTACTATGATCCTCTTGGTCTCATTAGTACAAAACTTACCTCCATTTAATTGCAACGTAAAGCATAATATATACATATATTTGTATATATATATTTTAAACGTCTCAGCTTTTAACCCTTCAGGTTTAAGAACTATCTAATAAGTATTTGCTCATGTAACATGTAGAGGAAAACACATGCACTTATATCAGTAGTTATGAATGAATGACTGAATGGTTTTTACTGTTATTCACTGTTGTTAGTGAAAACAAGGCTTCTGTCACTTAACAAAAGTTTGTATCATCGTTTCTCAGTAGATGATGAAGGATATGACACTGACATCCAATCAGGAAGTCGGGTTAATTACAATTTGTAGAGCAGATTAGCAAATGTATTCATTGTTCATTCAAGACGAAAGTATAACAATTATGCAAATAATGTTTGTTTTTTTTAAGACTTAACATATAGTTCACTACTGCTGTCGCACATCTATTGCGTGACTATTAGACAAATGTAAATTCAGAAGTGCTTTTGGAAATAGAACAAGACATGGGTATGTATTAAATACTTGTGTCATATATACATACCGGTATTGATATCAAGACTTAGTTTTGGGTTATACGTGTCCTATTTGTTAAATTATTGGATGCATTTAATTGTTACGATAGTCGATGTGTGTAGAATATTGTGCCACGAGTGCTTAAAACTGCCACTTTTCAAATTGTTGTGTGCCACTTTATGAGAACGTAATGTTTCCGATCAAATTCTTTACAGATATAAGCATTTATTTTTATATATGAATTCATGTCATTCGTTTGTATCAAACATTGGTAGTTTGTTAGCTAAACATATTTAGGGTAATGGTTGCATCAAGAGAGAGAGAGAGAGCAAGAGAGAGAGAGATATGAACAAAATGCGGTTCATTTGACATCAAAGTTGAATATTCTAGATGTAGTACCTAGATCGTATTTAGTGAAGTTAGGTATTTTCAAATTTACTAATGAGAACTTGGTTAGTGAGACCTCTTAATGGCATACAATCGCAGATTAAATTGTCGATTCGGACCCAATTGAAGTACATGCAATTAGCATACATATAATCGCTTTCGTACTTCCAAATATCTTTTCACCGCTGTAGGATAGGTGAAATTCCATTGCAGTTTACATTTCCGGTAAAACCAGAATGATCAGTTGGTAATGTACTGTAATATCTCAATTGTCTATAGTCTAATAGACTAAGGAGATAACTCTAATCATTAAACATAGTCAAAATAACTTTTCACAACTACTAGTACCAATAAAGCTAAGTAACAATACATATTAAGAAATAATAAACTGAAAATATTGAAAAACATTGGGATATACAGAAAATGTAGCTGGTTACCCAATATACTTGTGTAGGCACATCAATTGTACATTCTTTCATGTAAAAAAAAACAAAACGTTTTACCATGAAATATGTAAACAAACCTGTGATTGTATGCCTTTAACCTGATGACTATGATCTCTATATATTTCATGCGAATATGTTTGTCGTGTGATTTATAACTCCTGTTTTCATCCCATTTATCTAATATGTTAAAGAGCCAATATTTATGAGACTACGGTATTAAATTTTTATGCAGAATTTTATATCTTTTAACACTCGTGGTATCCTATCCATAATGACATATTTGCAGAGAACTTTCATAGATTTCTGTCATTAGTTCAATTCTATTGTAGTTGAATTTCTTAAAGAAGACATTAGGTATATATTGCTGCTATTGTTATTCATTGATCAGGTGTTGAAAACATATTTTTGTTATCATGAGAATGCTAAATATTTGGGGAAGAAATGTGAAAATAACTAAATTGGTTCAATATTCACACAAATAAGCATTTTAATTATTGTTTATGACCTCTTGTAACAATATTGTGATGAATAATGAAATCTACACCTTATTACATTTGCAAAGGAACACTGTTGGCTGGTAATGACATCTTAAATTCTAATGGAAACTAACTGTTCTGGAAAGTAACTGTAATCATGATTTCCATAGAATCTATAATGTTGAACAACATCTATTGCTATTAGACTGGCCAGTCTCTCGATGCATTGTAATTTTTATTGCCACAAAAATTGACCCCTGACAGTACAGAAACATTTTTGAGAATTTCCAGTAAATGTTTTTTTTGTTAATGTTAATGTTAAATCTGTAAGACTATCAAAATAATTCCTAAAAATAACCAATGTTATATGAATACCGGTAGTTGGATAAATTTGTTCTGTGTAATATGGAATTGTAGATACAACTTATTTGTGGAGTTACCTGTACTGCTGCTGATCTGTACGCCATTCAGTAAATTGAATGTACATTATCGTAACCAGAAAACTAGCATTCATTATACTTTGAATTGCCTTCAACCAGTATACCATAGCATCAACAAACTATGTTAATAGTGACGTAGACGATGAATTAGAAATCCATTTGTTGCAAATATGTCCACACCCAGGGCCGGTGAAGAAAACCGTTCAGCCTAATAGTCAACTAAAGTGTATTTAAAGTTTAATTGATCTTAAAATAAAGAAAGAAATTGGTTGGTGCTACTTAGAATAGTGACCGTATTTGAACAATTCTTCCAAAGCGTTATGGGCAGTTCTGATCTCAAGAAAAAAGTGTTCTGGCTTAAACTTATCTAAATGTTACCGTATTTATTAACTGTGTTCATTTATACCTGTCTTTTTAACTTTGAAGTCAAAGAATGTTGTGTCATGTCCTTTATCTGTACCCATACAATCTACGCTTCTAAATCTTGTTATTACATTTATTAATGTAAGTGATTAGTTCTGTACCCTCGTCTCCTGTATGTTACATATACGCACCATAGGCTTGTTTCGTGTATTGTTTGATATACATAGAAAATGTGAGGCAATAATAAATAATGATGTCAGTGTTATCATTTGTCTCGTGTATCGTGACACGCAGCTATTTCAAGAAGTCGTACAAAGAAATAGTCCAGCTGGACATGTAGTTATTTATTTTATTTATTTTTTGAATTGGGTTTTAGAACCGCTTTCAAGATTCTTTCACTTATATCACGGCTTGTCAGTTTAGGGCAGGAGGAAACCCGCAACATCCGTAGTGCTGAATGTTGCAGTAAACCTGCGAGCACCGGGTGGTACTGACAAGACCAAGGATGACAACTGCATTGCCACTCTACAGACATCGCTACCGGGAGTTTATACTGGAGATGCAAGCAAAATTCTATTATCGGGGGTTGCAGTAGAATGTTTTCTACCATACAGCTATGTAAAGAATTCTGGAGGTACAAACATGATTGTATATATGTCAAGTGAATGTACTTTGCAGTTGTAGCTATGAACTAGTTTTAAAACGAGCATAAATATCTGTGGTTGTATGCATTTAATGAACATGGGATTTGAAAAAAAATGGGTCTGCGTTTCAAAAAAGGTCGTCCCTGTAGTCGGGTGCACCATGCTTTTTACTATAGCAGGAAATGACGTATTTACGCCCGGACTATGTTTACAACCCTTTCGTGAAACGCAGGCCTGCAATCAAGTTTTACATTTGTTGAGTTGGCGTGTATAACAAGTTGTGTTTGTTCTTCCACACACAGCGCGATTAGCATGATGTAAACTACCTCTGACGTGGTAATAACACGTTGTTTTATTTATAATAACAAAAAAAACGGCCATGTTTATATCACGACGTATTAGCGGTATGTTTCCTTGCACGCAAATATTAGTCTCATTTTGCAATGAGTGATGTAAACTGACAGAAACGTCAGCCAAGAGAGATATTATGTCGGCAATGCATAGCCGATACGTTGGATTGCAGATAATATACGACGGAGTGCTAGCATGATTTCAGTAGATATGTTTTATGATCCAATGCTTAGATTTTGCTTCTGATAAACATATGTATGCGCATGCAGTTTATTATGGTCAATGCAACGTAAGTGGGCAAGCATGTTATTAATATTAATAAGTATATTCTTGGAAAAACATCACGGCACACTTTCGCTAAACTCTCGTAATCACTTCGAGATCATATTCCTTAATTTGTACGTCATCCTCGAAATACATACAATTGTGCCTACTTAACATTTTACGTATATTAAGTCGACAATCGGAAGACCCACACCAGTGGTGTGTGTATCGAGGATGTGTGTAAGTGAGCTATCACGCGGCAAAGTTGTAATGAGATATAATTTCAATTATGTAAATTACTTCTTTTTAAAAGGGATGGGATTTCATGGGCTATTATCTACCTAAAGTCTCATATTTTACGACAACTGACTTTAATTCACAGCAGAAATAGTTAGGTGTTCTGTTCTAGAAACAGACAGGATCCCGGAAGGACACTTTCACCTCGGGGTGTCCTGGTTTATTTTTGAGCATATACGTTATAATCATGTGTCCTGGCACGGACACCTTACAGGACATCTAACTTTTATTCTGTCATTGTAATGCTGCTTTGTACTTCTACATTAACAAGTTATAATCTCACCGAAGCCAGTATCCCAATTATGTATATAGCTGCAGTACGCATTTATGCCATTAAACGTTTCGAGAATTACAAGTAAAATTATATGTTTATACAATGGTTTAATAGACATATTCTAATGTCTTTTATGTCGTCTATTTGTTTTGCCGAATCTAATTAACAGTATTTATACAGTGTTTAGAGTGTGTTTGTTATCCGAGAGGAAAAACAAACTGATATGCACTTTGCGCTATTAATGCAAGAGGTAATGTTTTGTTCTGCTGTGTTCCGTTCTAGTAATCGCTAATACGTTGCACGTGGCAACACATTAAAGTGCAGAATGTATAATAATTTCTACACATAATAATTTCTACACATTACAATAATTAGTATAACAATGTCTACAGATTAAGTTTGGCCATATCACACAAGTATAGTATTAACGAAACCAGTGCTTTGTGATCATTCATCATGGCGAGTAAATAACGAAACGGAACCATTAAAATATCAGTTGTCAGAGAAATATCATGCGATTGAAATATCATACGCATGAATTGATCGATGATACACTCGCGATATGCCAGCAGTCTCGCGGTATTTCCAATTTGCTCCAATAATCACTTTGGACAGATCCTAGTAAGGTTTTCATCTTATAAACATATTCGATACCTCTCGAAACATTCGATACCATTAGCCAGTTTCCGTAACCTACTATAATATCTACATTCGAATCGGCCGAACGACATCGCCATATTATCAGGCCTCGGACCACCATTTTGTTCTGGTTTTGGATGACCAATTTGCAACTGCAAGCCGTGAACTTGACTTGCTTACTGTGGGATCCATGCACACCATTGTTCAGTCAATCATTCAAACATATACGAAATAAGCTATTATCTGCTATCATTTCATATAATATTATGTATATATAATTTAAAATCTATCATTTCTTATGCATTGGGAACATGTTGCAGACTGTCAACACTGTAAGATATATGTTGTTTCAATGTGTAAGTATCATTTGTGTGTTTTGCATGTCATTGAATAGACTAATAGGTGGAAGTCACCCCCCCCCCCTATATATATATATCTCTCTCTCTCTCTCTATCGCTCTCTCTCTCCCCTCTCCCTCTTCCCTCTGTGCATGTGTGTGCGCACGTGCGTATGTGTATTTGTGTACGTGTGTGTGTGTGTGTGTGTGTGTGTGTGTGTGTGTGTGTGCAACAGATAGGAACACAAGGAATTGTTCTGACATACGATGCATGTATCTTTATAAATCTAAGCTTGATAGCCGTTGTTCTTGATTATGTTCATCGAGTTATTAAAAATAAGTTGTGCAATTCGTTATTGATCAAATCATATATTTCCTGGACTAATGTATACAGTATAAGTAAATATGTTTATTAGATAGCTCATTCATCAATGCTTTCGAGATAAAAATATTCTTAACGGAAATAATGCTTGAACTAGGCAATTCCCTTTCGGAATTAAAACTAAAGAAACTTTAAGGAAGATCTTTTTTTTTTTACATATAACACCATTCCAGTCAAATAGGAAACATATTTTTTAAACATTTATATAACAGTAGATTGCGAGGACAGATGCACTATCTTGTTTCTCCGAAAGTTCTACATAATAACGATGTCTGGCGATAACTAATTCGTCGCCTGAGAACCAGAGTGTTCTAAGTCCAATAATAGTTAAGGTTATATGGGTAAAATTAGGCCTTTGTTCTATGTCCTCGCCGAGTTTCAGCCTCAAACTCAAAATGGCAAAATAAATGTGTTTTCGGCGCATAACGTTGTTCTAACTCCACAATATTTAATGTAATATAGTACAATCTGACATGATACAACTTAAGACCAGAATATTCTATCTCCATATGCTATTAAAAATATGTGATTTATGAAGATTTATGGACATATGCAAAACTTTAATCGCAATTTCCTCAAAACCGTTGTAATGGGTGGTTAGAATAAGCTGGTTCTCAGGCGACGAATTTCTGGTGTGCTATTTTTCAACAACTCGTGTCTCGGTCACTAGATTTAGATTTGAAAATGACCTTACCATATATATATACGTGACCAGCATAACTTATAATTACCTATATATTAATATGTATCCATGTTCGACGTTGATTGTTTCTGTAAATAATGCCATATAATATCTCGTTTCCTGGCCTGTAGTAAGCAAATGAATTACACAAAGACATCTGTCATTCGGAACGGATATACGAAGCTGTTTGCGAACTGCGAAGACACTTGTCTAGAACATGCGCAGTTCTTCCTTTGATGTTGACATACCATTGACCTTTCCTTGACTTCCGTCACGTCGTGCAACACTTCCAAGGCTTTTTTTTCAAGAATCAGATGAATGTAAGCCGATATATTTGTTATTCAGAGTAACGTCATTTTGACGAATCGAAACGACAACGATTAAAGGTATGGATTGCAGAAAGTTAATTGCGGCTGAGATTACTTGTCATTTTCAGAGATAGTGTCCTGCATGCGACTGGACGTGTTCTCTTCAAACGTTGATTTACAAGATTGGGAAACAGTTAAAGGTAAAGGAAGAAGATGGTCACGTCGGAGCGGTCAATCAACGTCCGTGACGTCATCGGTTTTAGGTGGAACTGACCACTCGGCCTCACTCGGCAATCATAGGTATACTTCCGAACGTCAGATAACGTCAGAATGCGTTTCGTGGCAATCGTTTAGATTTTTTCAGATGTTTTACCTTCTTTTAAAATGTTTTCCATTTCGTTTTTTTTAAATGTAAAGAATTCATTACAAATTCGAGAAGAAAATGCCGGAAAGTGTGTTTGACAAGATCTACATTAGTACATATTCTGACGTTATCTGACGTTATCTGACGTCCGTAGGTATCCCTATGATTGCCGATGGTGTTCTGACTTCATCCGCTACAAGATGGATTCTAAAGTCTACAGCACTAGTTATTGTCAATGTGAGGTTTACTGTGAATCTAATTTCGTAAATTAGAAATGTACATGTTCTCTTGTGAAGACAATTTGTAGGGATGGAAAATATATTCAATAGCGGTTAATTTTCTGAGATGATGATCAGTACATGGAACTTAAAAGAAATACTACTATTTTGGCATGGTAAAAATTAGTGTTTATTGTAACAATATTTTTTTATAGATCGCTGATGCAATATAGGTTTTGCGAAAGAAAGAAGATGACGTTTCTCCGAAGAAGAAAATGAAGGAGTCCAATAAGGATGTATTATATTTGATGAAACGAGAGTTTCTTTCGCTCAAATGTCAAGGGAATTGTGTTTTCTATCGTCTCTCAGCTAAACGATTATTGGTCGTGTCTCAGCGGACTTGGTATAATATAATAGTAGCACAAAGACGGGCATTTTGACCAGAAATCAATACCACGTCCTTGAGGGAAAAAACACGACGAGAAATATTGTGCTGGCATGTATGAAACATATATAAATGAACATTACAAACAACTATCTGTCCAATCTGGGTCCTTGACGAATTGCATTTTCTACTCCCGGCTACATCTAAATCTATTATAGATGTACAAAAATACGGCATTTCCGATTAAAATGCCAAATGAAAATGAAATTTCTTTTATTTCGAATTCCTTTCAGAAATAGCTAGAGTGTCGTGTATATCTTGTTTTGAATTGTTGCAGAGCTATTATTTTGCTCACATAAACGGCTTGTCAGTTTATGACAGAATGAAACTTCATAATTTCGCTCGTAACCTGCGCGTACTGGCGCGACTCAATTATACACATGGTAAATGCCCGTCAACAAAATATATTAGCAAGACAAGCATATAGCGCAGGGAACAACTTCGTATTCAGGTTTAAATGGTATCGTAAAATCAGGAACGACGCTATCCTCTGTTTGCATGCTTGACATATGGAAAACCTTGACGGATAGTTCGAGAGGGCTAAGCTTCGCGATATGTCAGTTACGTGACCTTGAAGCTTCAAGACGGCCTGAGGATACCTGTAGAGTTATGGCCCACTACAGATCGTATTTGAGGTACTTGAGAACGCTTTGCTCTGCGCTGTGCCAGCTGCTGTACGTTCATCGTCGTTCTCAGAAGTAACGGTACAAGACAAACACAGACAGTCAATGACGTATATAGGTACTTCTTACCAAGTAGAATATCGGTTATGAATGTTAATGAAATATCAAGAAATATAAGTAGTTCTCATCAAGCTTTTACACAGGAATCATAATATACGTGTTCAGATAATTATGATATGTTATAAGAAAGAAACGAGAAAAAAAACAAAAAAAACCCCGTATACCTAGCTGGAGAAATAAAATATTAGCCAACTGCAAAGCTAAAACGAAATGATTATTCATATAAATAAATTAGTGTCTGTCGGCAATCTGTCAAAAACGTGTCGTATATACGCTCTTTAAAGGAAGCTGGGATTTTTGCTTTAATCACGAAAAAACAAAACAAAAAACATTATTTCTTGTGCTGACAAATATGCCAATTATATTTTATTGAACGAGCTATACTTTACTATCTTCAATACATTGCTATCGCAAATGTCAAAGAACCAAAGGTGTATTCTTTATTTTAGAGTATAGTTTTATCATTGATTTAACGTTATTAGTATAGGTAGGCATAGAATCTGCGGGGGAAGGGAGAGGGAAAAGCTATTCGATACCAGTCTCAGAAGTTACAAAACTATTTTTAGTATGATGTCATGCTCAACTCAAATTAAATGTTGTGAACAAAACTGAGTTATACATCAAATTGTACTCAAACGTTTCCTAAACTTGGAGCCAGCTCACGAACAGCTATCAAAGCTGTGATGCCTACTAAAGCATATCACTGCAGCCCTTAACTTATCGAGCTCACGTCTAAGACATGTTCATCGAAATTGGACCCAAAATATACAAAATTTCGACGAGAATTGACGAAATGACGTCTGAAATGCATGTAGAATCGATTCTGTCTGCCATGGAACGTACTGTATAGGCTCACGTGTGTGAATTATTGTTTTACGTCACAGCGGGAATCTTTCACCCATACACGTAGGCTAACGTACTCGTGTACTTATACATACACATTCAAAGTATCATGATAAAATTGACCAAAGTAAGTGTATGCATGCATGTAATCCGCGATGAATTACTCAACAAAATTAATGAAGTGTCAATATCCTTTTTTTGAGATTTAATATATATCATTTCAAAATCGAGGAATGTCCAAACGTCAACAGACACCAGATACTCTTGTAGACACATTGGAAGAAGAATGGCACCAGATTCCTCAAGCCGAGTCCAACAATTTGGTATAAAACCTCCCCACAAAATATCTGCCGACCCTTAATTAATTTTATTGAGTATTGTATATAATATCTTCCCCCATCGTAGGACTCTAATAGCGTAAGTCTGATATCACGGACACCGCGTACAATCTCCAGTGTTGGTCACTGTTGACCGATGTCCACAAACTATCTGCAGGCCCTTAATTTATTTTGTTGCGTATATATAATATCTGCCCAATCGTAGGACTCTACTCTGATGCCGTCTGGCACCATGATAAAATCCCCAGCGCTGGACACTGTTGACCAATGTCCAACTGGAATAGGACTGAACATTCAGAATTGTCATCAATGGTCGTTGCAAATTTATGTGCATCCCTTGTGGACCATATAACCCGGGTTAATTACTGCCAAGGTCGTGATTCCTTATTTTACTGCCATCGGTTCCACTTTGATGTCCCGTAAAACCGAACTCGGAGCGTATTGATTTCTAATTATAATGGAGGTGTGATTAAATTAACAGCGTGGCGACATGGTCAAAGTGCAAGTCAAAAACAAGGACTAGTAGGGATAATTGACATTCCCGTTTTACGCTATTATTTGGTGTTTACAGCTAATACGGAACGTGGCCGTGGGTAGTGCATGCGGTGAACGCATTTAACAAAGGATCCAATTATGTATGGAAATTGGAGCATGTGTTGTATGCATGTATAACTATGACCATGGAATAGTCTGCTATGATTGAGGCGAAAATGTGCAATACTTATAATATGAAATGCATGTAACTGTGAAAGCAGCAACATATATTTATATTTCATTTTTCAATTATTGTTGTGGGTTTTTATCGTATACCTTTATATCACATAACATAGGAGTCATTTGTAGAATATAAAGTTAAAAGCTAGATTTCTTCAATTAATATGCATACACACTTATTAATATTACGTACACATTTACTTGGAACTTTATTTTGTCCGCGTGCTTTAACCCAGTTCCCAAGACATTTGCCTATTATAGTGTTTGTGACTGAAAATCAATATTAC
>JAUTBT010011756.1:0-20000 GCA_032361225.1 Lepetodrilus schrolli
AGTGAGAGAGAGAGAGAGCGAGTGAGAGAAAGAGCAGAGATAGAGAGGAGGGGGAGAGAGAGAGAGAGAGAAAGAGCAGAGAGAGAGAGGAGGGGAGAGAGAGATAGAGGAGGGGAGAGAGAGGGGAGAGAGAGAGAGAGAGAGAAGAGAGAGAGGGGAGAGAGCGAGAGAGAGAGTGAGAGAGAGAGTGAGAGAGAGAGCAGAGAGCAGAGAGAGGAGGGGAGAGAGAGACAAAGAGAGAGTGAGAGACAGAGTGAGAGAGAGAGAAATATATTTCAGTATGTGTATAATTTTTTCACAAATTTGGTTTCTGTATTATCTGTTCTTGAGTGAAATATTAATTAATACTGAATTGTACTTCCACTTTTGGTAACTGTATAGCCTCTTCAGTCAACACTGTCAAGAGAATACCTACAAATTATCATCAGACATCCCTACAAATTCAATTAAAGAATGTGAAATCACACACCAACATCAGGCATAATCAGAAATAACAGAACTTCTTTATGCATATCAGTATCTCTGGGAATGTAGCTGTAAATGTTTCTCGGGTGGAATTATTGCCCAAACCAAGCACCGTCCATACATGTGCAATGGAAGCCGAACAATTTTGGTTTGATGTGTTGTCACCTATAATTATACAGTGACTGGTCAGCAAATATTACAGACAGCAACACTTCCTTCCATCCTGACTGATGTAACTGGCACAGGGGACTTCCATCCTGACTGATGTAACTGGCACAGAGAACTTCCATGGTAGCTGGTGAAGTAATTCCTACACAGAACAAGCAGCAAACGGAAAGTGTATTGATTCCCAATGCATTACCTCGGCTGTCCAGTCACACCTCTCCCCCCCCCCCCTCCCCATCTCTCTCCTCCCCCTCCCCATCTCTCTCCTCCCCTCCCCATCCCTTGGTTCCCACCCTTGTATGGAGCAAATTCGGCCTGTGAGCAGTGCCATAACACCACCAGATCAATTGGTCCAGACATTCTCTTCCTCCACTATGTACAATATACAAGGAAGGCTCTTTTTTTTTGACAACTTAGCTAATGATGTATGGTTGCTTGGTGCCAGTTCTGGATTACGACCACAAAAACAACCACACCAGCTGTGATGACCTTGCCCTACAACTAGAAAAGGAAGACTCCATCTCTAGAACTACAACTGATGCTGGATTTTCTCTGAATTTGGTCTTGGTATCCAACAAAGAAGAACATGAATTCTCAAAATGCATTTACATATCTTACACAACATATTATGAGTAACTTCAGATTTGCTGATTTTATTTTGTGATTAGCTATTTTGTTCTCCCTTAAATAAAATTGATTCATAGATACCAGTTTAACAGATATTCTTTCAGAGTGTGTCTTTATTTAATAATTTAAGACATTTAATATTGATTCCTCACAACATAATTTTTTTTTATATACTAGCACAGGTACATAAAAATACAACACTTCTATTCTGACCAGCTTAATCAGTCCAAATTTTAAAATGATATAATTCAACAAATTCACTTTAGACATAAATAAAGTTATTTATGGAGTAATTGGATATCTGACAAAGTACCACAATGGAAATCCTATCTGACAAATCACCACAGTGCAGGAGAGTCCTATCTGACAAACCATCACAGTGCAGGACAGTCCTATCTGACAAAGTACCACAGTGCAGGACAGTCCTATCTGACAAATCACAACAGTGCAGGACAGTCCTATCTGACAAACCATCACAGTGCAGGACAGTCCTATCTGACAAAATACCACTGTGGACAGTCCTATCTGACAAATCACTACAGTGCAGGGCAGTCCTATCTGACAAAGTACCACAGTGCAGGACAGTCTTATCTGACAAATCACCACAGTGCAGGACAGTCCTATCTGACAAACCATCACAGTGCAGGACAGTCCTATCTGACAAATCACCACAGTGTGAGATCCTCTGACAAGTTATCCCCAGGACTTGGGCAGCCCCACTCAACAACAATGGGAATTTAAACATAGGTTCTAGCCTGAAAGCCATAATTTTGTCTTCTCCATAGACAGATGAGAGTGTAGGGTTATTTCAGTTCTAGCCAAGGTAAGCAACTATACTTGACCTTGCTGTCATTTGTGTCGTTTGCAAATGATGCCTATCAAAGCAGCCTGCTGTGTAGTTATCTAGAACTGGAGAGCAAAGTGATGCTTTTATGGAAGCAATCTAATTGAAAGTGTTGCTTTTATACATCCAATCTAATTGGTTGCAGAAACTTCAAAGTACTTGTGATAAATCCCCTTAATACCCGCACAAATAACTTTACGATTGATATTTTATGAATAGACATGCTATTATGTAATAGCAGACAATGTAAGAAGGCACAAGCCAGATAATGCAAGGAAGTTTGTAGGTGGTGTTTAAAGATAATGATTTTTTTTACCTACACACGTCACTTTTAATTAAAATAACCATGTATGTAACATAATAGTGGTAATCAAGTATACTTTAGCAAATCATGTTAGTTCAATCAACAATCACTCCACAAATGGAACTTCCTGGAAAACGTGAATAAATATTGATAGGCAAAAGAGTATCCATTGAATCCAAGACTCCATCTTATCCTTCCACAGAATGAATACACCCCCTGAGTCTGTGCAGATCAATAGACCACACTGTGCTCAGAATAAAGCTCCTGGGATACCTTTAAGATACTTGGATAATACGGCAAAATGTCAACAGAGTACTGACCCTATAGTGCATAGGGAAGAGAAATGGTCCCAATACCCCTAGGGACCTATGATCATTCAAAGCCAGGAAAATGTCTCCTAAAATGCCCTCAGACTCTGGGGTTAACAAAAATACATCCCATTCATCTTTTTATCATGCCTTTCCAGAGGGATATATCTTGGTTATCTCTGGTGATATTTATTGCAGTCGGTAGTAGACAGTTCTATTGGTTCGAAACAACTTTTAAGATAATGTTTTTCAAGGCTTAGATATGGTCATATTGTATATCTTGCAATGCAGTGTTATGATAGAAAGAATATATAAAGTCTAACTGAGCTGTTGTACATTGTAAATTTGGTGTGCAAAGAAAATTAGCAAGGTTTTGATACTTGATGCCATATTTTAATTGATGTGTGGCTATGTATACTTGATGAAAACCATCTGATTGGTTTGTTAATTGATTATGTACATGAGTGTGTTAGTGTGTGTGTTTGTGTGTGTGTGTGTGTGTGTGTGTGTGTGTGTGTCTGTACATGTGTTTGTGTCTGTGTGTACGTATTTGTGTGTATAGGCATGTGTGGTGTGTGTGTGTGTGTGTGTTTGTGTGTGTGTGTGTGTGTGTGTGTGTGTGTGTTTGTGCATGTGTATATGCATATGTGTGTGCGCTAACAAGTCTGCTATTATTTAACCTTCTTTGTGCTATGGTCAACCATAGACGCTGTATGTACTACAATGACTTTGATAACTCCAGCAGGGGGAGGATCAAGTGCATCCATACAGCTTGAACTGTGAAATGAAATCATCTCATCTTTAGAGACAATCATCTGATCGGGCAGTGCTAAACGATACCTGATAGGAATAGCAATAGCAGACACGCCGATGCAGATCGATCTCGCCTAATTTGAACTTGGATCCTCATTCCTCTCCCAATGAAAACAAATGCTTATCCTAAGGCAATCTTCGAGGAAGTTACTGACCAATCAAAATCTACAGGAAAGAACGTTTCCTGGGTATATGAAACTGCAATCTATCCACAGCAGAGATTGTCCCTCGGGAAATTTTTGGGAAATGGGTGCAGTGTCTGGGGAGGAATTATTTCGAGATGTCGTACTCTGCGATGGGGTCTGGCAATCACAGCGATACGACATATGAAGAGCAGTAACATATACACACAGATAAAATTTGCTGACTACATGCATCACTCCCGGTGCTGCCGTACTGATTTCATTTATACCTATCACGGATTTCCTAGGGGGGCCACGATCAATTCCGCTGTAGACATTCACCTTTCAATGGGAAGACATGAAGGCCAATCAGTTGGCAATCCAATAAGCCCTGTTTGAATTACCTCCAATCACTTACAATTCTCAGAGGACCTTCTCTAAATATCACTTTTGCATTACCCATATTTTTTCTGGTACGACTTTACAATTTCTGTCCTAAACTATATCCAAGCTCAACAAAAAGTTTCTGTAACTTGACATTAAATAAAGGTCAAGATAATTGTCAATACATTATCCAGCAACACTTTAATACGAAAGTAAAAATTTCAGCATGACGTCGATTTTAAAGGTAATTATTCCTAACAGCCCAGCAGTGTGTGAATTACAGTAAATATTTACACTTCGTGAAGTCCGACGCGTGTGTGCATTGCTATTAAGGGTATTCCTGGAATCATGTTATGTACAACCAATATCATGCAATCTGAGCCAACATCAAAGACAGCTCCAGTGAACCTATTTACAATAATCCTCCTTCCCTGGCCATACACCTTGTTAATTAATACAATGACATACCTGGATTTCTTATATCAGGCTGCCACCTACACAAAGCATTCTTACCCTAACACTGAGTGAATGAGTTATTGTTTAACATCACAGCAGGACTATTTCACCCATACGTGATGACCCTAACATTGAGAAGATAAAAAAAAATACAATTAATTGTAAATTCTAATTATAAAGTTCTAAGATTGATGATGTACAAATTATTTGTTAATTCAGGCAAGTCTAATATTTAAATAGATTTTATTTTAATTGTTTGTTTAATTACCATAATAAGTTATTAATACCATACATGTAGATTGACAATGTGCAAATTATGTTTTAATTCATGTAATTATAAACATAAAATAGATCATAGATTTTTTTTATTAAAAAAGTAAATTACATATTTTTAAACATGTCTTTTCTTCTTTAGTTAGTTGCTTTTCCGGTTGCCTTCCAACTTCGTTGATTTCGGCAGTAAAACATGTCTTAAAATAAATGTTATTACATGCAGTCAATACCTGCCAAGTTTTCAATGCAAGAGAATTCAAAGAATGTTTCTGTCCAAACTCAGGAATGTTTCCGCATTGGAAAACACTACTAGATTATGTCACACGTTTGGTAAAATATTTAGGCAATACTATATCAATGCTAGATTAATGTCGTTAGGGCCTGGTTCTAAAGCAGGTGGTACTGGTTGCATCATACATTGTCAGAGGTAAACAAAAGGTATTCGTTACCGTTGACAATCTTGGACTACAATCACTTTGTGCAGATGACCTGATAAAACAGGCTGGACTGTAGTATAAATATTAACTTACAAGAATAGTCTTTCTCAGTCAGATTTGTGTTGCATATGGCCCACCCATAACCCTGTATCTGTAATCTAATGCAGCCCCTATTACCAAACCTACATATCTAATGTGCCATATTATAACCCTTATAGTTAATGTGCAGTAACAAATTCAAGATGAAACACAACATGATAGCAATATAGTGTGATTGCTGATAAAACATACTGTCTTGACATCAATAACATTCAACTACACGAGCATATGGAACCTGATTACTACAAAGCTAGAATTATACAACGTCATACCACGGATTAAATTTTAAATTGAGATCGGGTAGACCTCCCTAGAGAACATGATTCAGGTCAAAATCACAGCTGTCATATTCCTTTCAAAGTAAGGAAACAAGGACCCTGATCCACAGAATGATCATAGCACTGTAAGAGACGTAAATATTTTAAAGTATAGGATCATAGCGCTGTAAGAGACGTAACTCTATTTTAAAGTATAGGATCATATCGCTGTAAGAGACATAACTATATTTTAAAGTATAGGATCATATCGCTGTAAGAGACGTAACTCTATTTTAAAGTATAGGATCATAGTGCTATAAGAGACGTAACTCTATTTAAAAGTATAGGATCATAGCACTGTAAGAGATGTAACTCTATTTAAAAGTATAGGATCATAGCACTGTAAGAGATGTAACTCTATGTAAAAGTATAGGATCATAGCGCTGTAAGAGATGTAACTCTATTTAAAAGTATAGGATCATAGATCATAGTGCTATAAGAGATGTAACTATTTTAAAGTATAGGATCATAGCGCTGTAAGAGACGTAATTCTATTTTAAAGTATAGGATCATAGCACTGTAAGAGACGTAACTATTTTAAAGTATAGGAGTTATGACTCACGTAGCACTATGATCGTTCTGTGGAACAGGAACCAGACTTCAAGGTGTTGACTAGGATTTCATAGTCTTCATGTTTTGTGCTCAAATCCCAAAGCAAAATGTGAGGAACATGAAATCATAAAACATAAAATAATAAAATACCCTCTGGAACATGGCAACACAATAGCCAGAACTATAGAACAAGGTCTACTAACACAATATAATCTGAGAAGTGGACAATCACATACATCGTAATTGTATATTCTTCAATTGGTATACCACATCTAAAATAAAAAACAAATCAAATTGTCTCATTAATAAAAATTCAATTACCACCCAGACAATAACTGATGAATGTGTAATTATGTAGACCAATGTGTACCATTCCGAAAATTTGACACAAGTGTTAAATTCACGTCTGATATTCAACATGCATCATGGAAGCAGACAGTAACCACATTACCTTTCCCCAAGATTATTTCCACATGTAGGAATGAAAGACAATCGATCTTCATTATCTTCATCACTCTAAGACACACATATACCTCAATTTTTACCATAGATCCTTTGACTAAGACAATAACAAGGGGAAATGATTTGTTTTACTGCGACTGTGGTAATGCACAATGAAGATTCATACTTTTTCAACTGTCGTGGTTTCGACACGTAACGAGAACAGATGACCACCTCGTTGTCCTCACCATGGATGTATATATCGCCATTATCCAGAAATGCAGATTGCGTATTCTGAGATTGCTACGTTTGGGTTTAATGCTATTCCCTACAGTTACACAGCAAATTGTTTTTAATGGCTGGAGAAAAAGATGCAATAACTATGGTTTACTGTAACATATGCAGAGCGACAGCTGGTACAGATTAACCCAGAGTTTTACCTGTAGCCCATCATACATGCAATTATGTCCTTGACCTTATACATATAATTATGTCCTTGACCGTATGCAAATAAATCTGTCCTTGACATTTATCATATAATAATGTCCTTGACCTTATACATATAATAATATCACTGACCGTATGTATATAATAATGTCCTTGGCATTATTCATAGTTATGTCCTTGACCTTATACATATAATTCTGTCTTTGACGGTATCCATATAATTGTGTGTATTCAATTCATCACACTACTGGTGCCAGTGTTAGGTCATGGTGTAAGTGCAATGAGTGCTTGAATCAAACAGCAGGAGTGAACAGTGAGTGAATCAATATGTGAAAATTTTAAAATAATAATTAAATTGACTTGCTTCTTCAAATGAAGCCACTTGCTTTCTCACCCAGAATATATTGTCAACATGTTAAAATAGATGAATATATGTATTTTTAATGCACCGATGCTTTAGTTTGATGGCTTACAGCTATCACTCGAGGGTTTACTCCTGTCGAAATAGAGAGAATACACCTGAACTTTCCTGACCTCTCTCAGGTGATTTCATCACTACAATGTCAACCTAGGGCCTTGGCCTTGTGCATATAATTATGTCCTTGACCTAATAAATATGTCCTTGACCTAATACATATATAATTATGTCCTTGACCTAATACATATATAATTATGTCCTTGACCTAATACATATAATTATGTCCTTGACCTAATACATATATAATTATGTCCTTGACCTAATACATTTATAATTATGTCCTTGACCTAATACATATACAATTATGTCCTTGACCTAATACAATTATGTCCTTGACCTAATACATATATAATTATGTCCTTGGCATAATACAATTATGTCCTTGACCTAATACATATATAATTATGTCCTTGATAATTATATTGTTGACTTATACATGTAATTATGTCCTTGACTGTATACATATAATAATGTCCAAATACTTTAATATTTACTTATTACCATATGTCCCTGAACTCAAGCCATAATGGCTTAGCAACAACACCTATACACATGAACACACTATGCGACAGTGGTAAACTTGCTCATGGGGGTCACGTGCAAGTGGACCCAAATGGAATGAGGAAGTTCTATTTTCTCCCACATCCCACCCACTCAGAAATCTTCATTAGTACAAGATCTCAGAAGTCTCTCAGTGGAGACTAATCAGTGACATAATGAGGGATTTCAAGGTGGCATCTCAGGATCAATACTACTACAAGGACCACCATTCTTTGGCCAAGATTTGATCCTGTGTAGATGTGGTATAGCCTATATAAAGGTCAGTAATTCGCTATGAGTTTCTGCTTACAGCAGCTTTCAAGATTAGTTCATTCATATGGCTTGTCCATTTACAGAAGAATGAAACCTGTAACACCTTAACCAAATAGACATTTTTACAGTCATATGATAATAAAATCAAAAATTAACTTTATTTGAGTAATAATTTGAACTATTAAAATAATATTTTTTTAAATTTCTTTTAATTTTTAATTATTGATTTTAACAAGGTCATTAATGTAAAATGCATGTTGAAATTTGAATTAAACTAATAAATGTTGTGATTATAACCTAAATACATTTATAATGATGCATTCTATCCTATTAACAAGATAATATGTTGATCTGTTTTTGCTATGACCGCAGCAACTACACAATATTCACTGCCTCAACCTACAATTACTGTATTCTATAGTAAACCTGTGTTCTACAAGCTGTCAGTCTCATGCTCCAGTGCTATTCATATGTGGAATAACTAATGCATAATTCATTTTGAAGCAGAGAATGAAAACACTGACTCAACAAGTTTTACACTACATACCAAAATATAAATTATATTGATGGAAATTTATAGGAAATGTATACAAATTGTAAATCATTACAGGAAAATAAATACGAAAACATTTTTTAAATATATCCAGTAAAACTGATTTTAATTTTATACCTGATAATTGTAAATTCTTCCTTACTGCATATCACATCAAAAATGACATATTGAAATAATTGTACATCTAATGTAAAAAATAGAATCCATTTGACAATATTATTAAAATTAATAATTAGGTACACCGTGGGTCTCATTCTAGCATTACAATATACAGACATGGCAACAGACAGTTGTGATTCAGTGGAAAATGAGCCCGATTTCTGGAGGCCAAGCCACGTCCAGTGCAAATCAATTGACCCCTGGACAAATAAATCAGTGGATTTCTGCAGATCTGTGGAAAATTGCCATGCCTGTATATTGTGATAATAAATGTGATAACCATTGGTATTGCTATCCATTATTAGCAGGTGTTCTGAAGCCAAACAAACTAATCTTTACAGAAAAGAGTATGTGCATATTATTGATCTCTTGAGTTACAGGATCGGATAACAAAGAATTGCTTGTCTTCCATTGAACACATAACCTAATAACTGACAGAACTATTTCTGAGAAAAAAAACTATAAGTAAAAGTCATGTATAGGTAATTGGATGTTAATATTGAGTTTGAAGAAGAAATCGAAATGCAATTAGTCATTGCGCCTCGTAACATGGGACCCAGAAAAATAGCGCACCACTAAATAAATTTAGTGATAGACAATTACATAAAGGGCTTCTTGATGGAGAACTGACACGAAAATTAAACTAATAGTTACTCAAAAACAATTACTGCAAGGAAGAAATACCAGAATGATCTGCCCCTGCTGACATTAGCCACCAGTAAGGTTAGATGTAGACACCCAGATGAATATTTACCATTTTCCAAAATGGCAGATTACAAGAGCAAAATGGCCGTAGATCTATCATGTTATTGGCCATTGATCACCTGGCTTTTAACAACGGCAGGAAAAGAATGAAATGGCATCAGTATTTCTAATGCCAATGGCCAGGTTATACCCTTACAAAACAGAATAACTCTTGGTAGCTTTCAACTTCAACGTTAGCCATAGACCTACATGTGGATAAGGTTGAAATTTAGGTTACCTATTAGATACCACCTTTCAAATAAGAGTGTCCAGGCCACTGAACATTGGCAGCAAAAGTCACCAGAAACACTGATAAGCAATTACTAACATTTAAATGGAAATGTTGGGTCCATGACAACATTTTCTTGTTAAATCATTGTTAAATTATTATTAAATCATTTCATTACATGCAACAGGACATCTACATGTGCAACCATGGCAACGGGACCACGTTCATCCTGGGACAGGTGAATAATCGCTCCTGCCCATGGACCTCTACTTCCTGGTCTGGGATGCCAGTTGGCCCTAGTGACCACACAGCATCTGGCTCCATCAACTAATCTACGATGGAAGGAGGACCCTGTACTTATCACGTTATTCCATGTGGCTGTCAATGAAATATTGGAGATGATTTCCCCAGGTACCTCACAGCATGTGCAGGGAATGCCTAATATTTTTTGCACTTCTCTGTTCTGATCAATGCCCTCTGCTGAAGTAGCGTGTACTACATAGTATGTAGCAACATTGACGTGCGGTCCTTCAGTCAGTTGTGAGTACAGTACAGGGAGTGCCTGGGATTATGGTCAAGTGCGTGTACTTTTAACACGTTAAATTAGAAATGACTGGTTCCAGTAATAAGTGATAATTAGAGTTACTACTGAACCATATTACATAGCTAAGAAACACCTGCATCACCAACATAATATTACTAATATGATAATAATATTTGTTGATATATTTGGTAGAAATAAAGATAATGAAAATCATAAAATGTTAGCATCAATAAACTTTAGCAACCAGTAGATTCTCGACCTATTAGCATCATATTTGGTAGAAATAAAGATTATGAAAATCATAAAATGTTAGCATCAATAAACTTTAGCAACCAGTAGATTCTCGACCTATTAGCATCATAAAATGTAAACGAGCATGTCCATATGAAAATAATTTTAGCGATTTCTTCATATACGTTTATCTTCAATTGCCAATGTGTAACACTGTTGGTAATGAATAGTATCAACAATAATTAATTGCATGTGTAAATACAGTAAATACCATGAAAACAGGAAGTTCTAAGATCACTAGAACAGTCATATTGCCTAGGTAAACAGTATTATTCTACTTTGGTTGATAGATATGACAGACTATTGGTAATCCAATTTCTTTTTACAAGCATAACCAGGTAACTATATTATCATGTACTCATGAAACCTAAACTGCCTAAATTTAGTACTAACTTAAAACAGATGTCGTCCGCCATCTTGGATCGTTTACCGTCAATGTTTTCCTATATTTATTTAATTTATATTTATTTAATATGTTCCATTATTACAAAAGTATAGTTAATCACATTTTTGTTTTGTTTTGTGCTTTATTTGTTTTGGAAACTGATGATGTCATACAAGGCAATTACACACACAAACATCATCAGTGACAGGAATACAATTGAAAGGCCTACACATGGAATCTACAGAATACTCTTAAACAATTATTAGCGAATGAAATGTTAACGTTTAAGAGCAACTCATTAAATTTGTTAGTTTTATCATCGCTAACATTCTATGATTTACAGTATGTAAGTAGCATGCCATTTTAAGTCACTAGTAATAATGTTCTCGATTATCACATAATGTTGGACAATAATTGTTAACCGAGGGTTCATTCATATTTTATTTTTCATCTTTAAAACTAAAGAAAAATTAATTCCTATTTTCTTTTTATATCTTTTAAACCAAGGCAAAATTCATTCCTAGTTTCTTTTTCATCTTTTATCCAATTCTATCCAAGCTTTTATATCATAGAAAAACCTCCACAATGAACCTCGCCAAAACACCTTTAACCCACTGCCACATAAACACAGCCTGGTGTGTTAAAAACAAATCAGTTTTCCCGGATCCAGACTCCCAAGCCTAACTCACGATGGCCCATGTAATGCAATTATCTTCTGTGTGTGGCAGGGAATCATTTGATTATCTCATCATATCAATATCATCAGTGGGCCCAGTTCTCTACTAAAACTGAAATAACAAGGCATTGTGCTCTTCATCCAATGGATTGGTGAGTATTCCTTATGCATACATGCTTAGGGTATTTGCAAGGATATTTTTGGTATATAGACCAGAATTTGTAAGGATATTTTGGGTATTTAGGCCAGAAATTGCAAGGATAATTTGAGCACTTGGGCCTGTTTGCAAAAATATTTTAGCGCAAAGGCAAAAATATGAAGGGTATTTATTCCAGATTTTCTTGGGGAAAAGTAGGGTATTTAAGGCAGAATTTGAAGAGAGTTTTGTGGAATTTAGGCCAGAATTTTATACACTGGTTTATTGAAACAAGTCTTGGTGTAGTTATTAATTCCAACTATCATAATGACCTCAGTTTAAAGCACTTTGTGAAATACCTTTTACAAAACTTCTCAATTAGATCACACTATTTTGTAAACCTATTCTTTTCCCTTGATGTATATTTCCAATTTTTGGACAGAGCAAATACATAGTCACTCATCAGTCCACACTTGGCACCATATCTGGCTGGTGCTCAGTATTAAGTTTCACCTGAATAATTCACATCATTAGCAGGTGATTGATATGGTAGAGATGGGCGAAAGATGAAAATGCCAACATGATCAGATGTTCTTTTGTTGGAAAGGTTGGTGGTGATAAATCATTGTCTGTACTGTCAGACTTGCCAACCAGAACTTAAGAAGATACAGAACACCAGAACAAATGTAAGGCCAGAAAACATAACTCTTCCTACTTGCTTCTTACATTGTGATCCATGATGTTGCATAGATCATGGATTGCACACAAAAAAAGAACCCGGATGTCAAGACCAAGAGTGGATGATGATATCAGATTGTTCTGACAGCAGTGAACTAAGTAACATCACCAGTAGCATGTCAATGAGGACATAAGACAGAGAGACAGACAGACAGAACTTTTATTCTCATTAATCATAGTTCATGATATAGAGAACATACAATACATAATATTATTAACAATGAATTTTCTGCAAGCTTGTCTTTAAGTATTTGGCTATCTTCAGCAACAATGGGTGTAATTACATTGCATTAGACATAGACATTTATGTAAGGTTGGATTTGAACAAAAGCACTTTGGTAGAAATGTGTTATGTATGTCATTCAATGATTGACAGCATAATAAAAAATGGTATTCGTCACCTACAGTAAGGTTGCATAATGTACAAATTCTATCTTACCAATTAGCCATCTATGGTTGGCAGTTCTAAATCATGATTTTTGAATTAAATTTTTTTTAATTGGGGTTTTAAGTCGCTTTCAAGACTCTTTCACTTATATCACGACATGTCAGTTTCGGGCAGGAGGAAACCCACAACACCTGTAGCGCTGAATGTTGCAGTAAACCTGCGAGCATAAGCTGGTACTGACAAGACCAAGGATGAACTCTAGATCATGATAACAATGTACGGAGGCTATAAGGGAAGTTAATCAGGTATGGTTCTAGTAAAATCAGGTATTGTTCTAGTAAAATAGTATCATTAGAATTACTTTTGCACTCAGTCAAACATTGTTTGTACTGATCTATTAGTACTAGCTTAGCACTTTGTGTAAGTTACTTGATATTTTTTACAGTTTCTTGTAACCATATATAATAAAATATTGTAGAATATACTGAACTTGAAAACAAGTGTAAGGCCCCAGTGTAAAGTTGTTACTCTGCAATCACTGATGATACAAAGATCTACTGCGGAGACCAAGAAGACTAGAGCTGGGGCTCAAATACTAAATGTTTACCATATCAGATTGTCCTTAAAGCATTGAAGAACATCATCAGCTATATTATTACTAGGACATTTTAAGAAGCTATGGAAAATAAGAACAAGTGTAAGATTCCCCCAAAATTATTCTTCCTCCTAGATTCTTGCTCTGAAATCCCTGATGTTGCAATGGTCTTGTGTGAAGACCAAAAAACCTCACAATACCACGTGTGGATGAAATCTTGTCATTGTAGCAGTGCTCTGTATAACCTCTTTATTTGATCAGAGCCCCCATCCTCGGACAACAAGATGTCAGAAATTGCTCACTACGTTTGGAGAAGGGATTGGTCACATATCCTGATCGATGCGAGGCTTCAATCTAATTCTAATATTTTTTTAATGTTTGTCGAGTGTAATGATTTTTTTTCTTTTTTGCTAAAGATCATGTAACAGGCTGAAAATATTTCTTCTAAGAATTGAGGGGAAAAAGAATTTGTCAAGATTATTACTTAGATGCTTTCTTTTAATTCAGCATAGAGTAGTGAGTAGCCATTGCCATGTACTTGACAGAGGGACTTCATACAAAAATTACCATTTTTATACTCCTACCCACTCTGTTAATTGCATTTGTATTAGACTTCACCATCTGGACAAACTCTTAGATAAGCTTCCTTGCATAAATCATAAGTATTAGAAGAATAATGCTCTTTTGAGTGCAGATAATTTTGCCTTTTTTCTTTTGACATGAAACGTAATGTATTACTTGATCAATGAGCGATGAAATGGAAAAGTTGGAAACAAATAATAGTGGTCGCGGTAGTGGTAGTCTTCAATGATTTATTTTGAAATTCCCTGAAACCTACTTTATATTTCCCTGGTTTTGGGGGATTTATTTACTATTCCCTGACTTCACAGCATTGGAAAATATATCAGATTTGTTAAGCTTTTCCAGAGCCAGTTGGAACCACTAGAGACCACTAAGACATTGCATACACATCCTTTACCACCACTAAGACATTGCATACACATCCTTTACCCTGACAAAACATCGGTATCAAAGGCAATGGGAATCGATAAATTTATCGCCGTTCCAATTATTCAAATTAAGAAACGACCACAATATATGATCATAGCACAGATCCATTTCACAATTTCCTATTCACATGTGAATAGGAAATACATACTTGATGGCATCCTCCCTGATTTCCTCAACATCAAACTAAATTAAATACAGCAAATATATTTTTCTGGCCATTCCCAAACAAATGAAACAGTCTCAAAAGTTGAGTTTCATGTAGTAGAAGGGACATATTATCGATTTTACACTTAACCAATCAATGCCTCGTGGAATCGTGCCATGACTGCAAAAGCTTGCCGAGTTTCATTCTTTCGTATGTATGCCTTTAGTGAAAGAGATGACTTACCTTCTAAACTCAGTGTCTGACTTTTACAGATTGCCTCATTAGAGGGCAATGCTTTTCCAAGCGAACTGATGAAAAAGAATAATTCTTCTGAGAATTATTTTGGATCTGATTTCAGGTGATAAATCATCAATTTCAAATCTGAGTATCAATGACTCCTATTGTGCATGATAAGAATTGATTGAGATATCGCACTGAGGTGAGAGTATCTCAGTGTGTCATTAATCAATTCTGAACAAATTGTGATGAAGTTAGGAATTCAACCAAAATAGACAGTTAATGGTCTTTGGTGTATATCATGTGTCAAAATGTTTGGTATATTAGCATGTAGCAATTGTCCTCCAAATAAAATGTGTCATCTGTAACGCCTATTGACCTTTGAGATATTTAAACCATCTGAGAATGAGACAGCAGTGACAGATCATCCAACGTTCTCCTGTGATCATGATAGGATGTGTCATCTCCAGAGCTGTTCTAAATCCCAATTTTAAAAATATATAATAATAAAATGAATTAAAACACCATTTCAGACTAACTATCACAATTTAGATAGATCTTCATTGTTTTCCCCATTTCTATCAAACTAGGATGTGCTTGGCATCAAAATAAAAATACTTCCATATCTTGATCACATTAATTTTATGGTATATTGATAAGTACACACAGACCATGATCAAGACTACCAGACATTTTACTATAAGTCTGCAAATAGATCTAGGAAACTGATTCCATTAATGAAACCTTAGACTGAATAGATGTCTCGCCACAAATCAACCATGGCCATTAATTACTTCTAATAATATAATTATGCATACATTTGAAGAGAAATATTGGTTTCTGTGAATAATGGGTTGTACTCTGGTATGCTTAAATGGCATGTTGTAGAGATATCCAGCCATATTTGCATAGCAATGAAATAGTGATAAAATCATTGGAATTGACATCTTCTTTGTTGCTGTGATGTTATTTACTGCAACCAATCTGTAACCTGTCTTCTGATCAAGCCAATGGATAGGCAGTATCAGTCACATTGGATTTTTTATGATATAAATGATAATCGTTATCCCAAGATTAAAGGATGGTTGGAAGAAATTTGTATCGTGATTGACATTTTGCCAGGCCAATGCACAATAATTAATCTGGGTAACTCATAAGAAAAATCCACATCAAGATGAATAATATCCAAAAAGGGACAGGATTGAATATTAATAAAATTATATTGACAATAATTATGTGGTTAAATTCCTTGAATCAGCAAAAAAAATATAAATTATTCGACAGATGCCATGTATCATGCCCAAGATGAAAAATCATTTTGAAAAGCATCTGAATGTGCTAACACTTAATTTTCAATTTTAAACATTTGAAAATTGTATATATAATATTAAAAGGTGAATTCTTAACACTTCCCTTATCGAGTGCAAAACCATAATAATAATAATAATAATAGAAATAATAATAATAATGTGCACATATTTGGATCATGCCATATCTATGCTCAAAAGCATACTCTTTATTACTCTGGTCAATGGATCACTGTGTCTGCATTTTTCCTTCTCAACCCCCTGGGAAGTATACAACCCAAGCTGCTGTTTCGGGTGCTAGAAGGTTAGCTTTCGCATTCCATCTCATCCTCTTGGACAATGACTAAACCAATTTGAAATAATCTCCCAGCCTCAACAGCAATGCACCCACATACAGACTTTCAGGACGAATCAGCATCAATTTTAATGCATCTTGCCAACATCACCATGATCACTAAATTTTACAGACTTTTATCGCATTCATGGTGGCACTATGTAACTTTATGTATTAGCTTGTTTAAACCAAATGAGTTACAATGGTGGAGAACCTTCATTCCAGACTTAATTATCTTGTCACTGCAGCGAAATCCAAGTTGTTAGTGACGGCGAAGGGGGGGGGACTGTTATTCCAACAGTTATATCAAATAAAGGTCATGGTATCAAGCACTATCATTATCAAGTAGTTGGGTATTTTTCTTGCCCACTAAGCATGCTGAATATGTATTTTAGATCATAGATCATATTCAAATGAAATTTAACACATTGAAATTACATATTTTTCATAAAAATACCATAATCTAGTAAAATAATTTTTCATATTATTTAAATATATATAAATATATTAATACTGAAATAATGTGATTGTCATAGTAAGAAGCTTTGGAAGCAATGAGCAAGCAGCAAACAAATACATCTATGATCAGCTACATTCAAAATTATGGAACTATATGTAGTAGTAAGAACAAGCTGTCAGGAACAACTCAAATATGTTGGGAACCATTTGTCACTGCTATGTCGATCTTGGGAGTTGAACCTAAGTAGTCTGGATATGAGTTCAACACCACCTACTTGGCCAAATGTGTCACCTCTACACGACAAGTAGGAGCATTTTAGATCACACAGCTACAATATTGTATGTGAAATACATTGCCGTATCGGTCGCAACCCCAGTTGACAACCCTGGTCCATAATAGCCAGTTTCGAATATGCGCAGAATACACATCCACATGCCAACGGTGAAAGCACATTATAATATAGAATAATGCTATTAACATGCTTATCACAACTACCAGAATACTTTACTGTGGTTTTAATAAACACACAATGCAAGCATAGATGACAAACACGCACTAGAAAGTTGTTATTTATGTCCTTTCACCTTTGACATGTGCACACTTATTCTGTGCATATTGGAAAATCTGAGCTGGCTTATTGTGTTCACCTTTGACACGTGCACACTTATTCTGTGCATATTGGAAACTCTGAGCTGGATTATTGTGTTCAACTACCAGAACACTTTCAAATATTTCAACCAGTACCTGAAGTGAATAATGAGATGACAGGAAACAGGGCTGAAATCAGACCCTGTGTAGGTGTGAGTTGACACCATGCAGGTGTTGACATTGCATTACCAAAAATAGACCCTTGGAAAAACATCTTGAAAACTTGTCATGTTTGCATAGTGTCACACTTTCTCTCATTCTTAACCCTAGCTGTTGTGTATGTTGTACATACTGTACAGTGAGACTTGCTGTGTATGTTGAGAAGGCTGTTAGGGAGGCAGCCAGCAGATATATGCAGTGTAACTCATTAGTGAGTGTTTGTTCCTCAGTTGCTGCAGACTTCGTCAAGCAGTTAACATAAATGATAACATTGTAATAGCTCAGAGTTTCCAATATGCACAGAATAAGTGTGCATGTGTCAAAGGTGAACACAATAAGCCAGCTCAGATTTTCCAATATGCACAGAATAAGTGTGCACATGTCAGGATATAAATAACAACTTTCTAGTGCGTGTTTATCATCTATGCTTGTGTTGTGTGTTTATTAAAACCACAGTAAATTATTCTGGTAGTTGTGATAAGCGTGTTAATAACATTATTCTATATTATAATGTGCTTTCACCGTTGGCATGTGGATGTGTATTCTGCGCATATCCGAAACTCCGAACTGGCTTTTATGGACCAGGGTTGTCAACTGGGGTTTCGACCAATACAGCAATTTATTTCACATACAATATTTCACATACAATATTGTAGCTGTGTGATCTAAAATGCTCCTACTTGAAATGCTTCTACATCGAATGAATCCACAACAGTCACTAAATCGATAATAAGGTGACTGAATGTCCATGGCTGAAACATCCAGATCCTAAATGTCCATTACCAAAATGTCCATGGCCAAAATGTCCATGGCCAAAATGTCCAGGCTGAAACATTCAAGCTGAAACATTCAAGGCGCAAAATGTCCATCCACCATATGTGTGTCATGACATGACATGACACTAGTTTAAATCAGCAAAATGATAGTTACAGTGGAATTTGTTTCATATAGAGAGAGATTCGATATGTAAAAATAGAGCTGGAGTATTTTTGGTTTTACATAGAGCTGAAACGAATAGCAAAAATGCTAATTGAATATTTGTTTGTAAGTATTCTATTTGGATTTGAATATTTGTTTCAAATCTTATTATAATATAATGTGCTACAAAGTGACATTTCCGGTCAAACTGTCACACTATTGATAAAAAAAACTTGTCACACATCTCGAAAGTACGGTCAGTAAATGTTCATTGTTCTGTTTTCTGACTAGATATTGAGCACTAACATTGAAATAAGAAAGGATTACTGAAGAAAACTGGTGATTTACAATTCTTCTTCAAATGTGTTTGATTATTCAAATGCTGATTTACTATTCGAATATTCGTAATTTAACATTCATTCATGAATATTTGAATATTTGTTTCAGCTCTATTTTTACATATAGAATCTCTCTCTATATGAAACAAATTCCACTGTAACTGTCATTTTGCTGATTTAGACTAGTGTCATGTCATGTCATGACACACATGGTGGATGGACATTTTGCGCCTTGAATGTTTCAGCCTGGACATTTTGGCCATGGACGTTTTTGGCCATGGACATTTAGGATCTGGATGTTTCAGCCATGAACATTGTCGCCTAATAGTGTGAAGTGGACCTGGTGTTGGGTAAATTCTAAACTCCTATGAATACTAATGTTTTCCTATCAAATCAATGAACTTCTTTACAATCTCCATGATATGGTTCCTGGTATATTGGTGTTCCTAGGGGTAACAGACCTCCTCAATAGCAACCAATGATCAGAGCACTGCTTGGAATTCCATCCAGACCATCAATCGTAGAATTCTAATGATTTGCAATCTAATCTCTCTCACTTCTGTATACTGTACATTGAATATGCATAGGATGAATGGAAACCATGTCATTAAATAAAGATTTACTACAGTAGGCATGAGATGTAACTTCTATACCTATGAT